>JAFLJL010018624.1:80886-94319 GCA_018398815.1 Conus ventricosus | reverse complement strand
GAATGGGCGTCGGTCAAAACGGCTTAGTCAGTTGGGTGGATCGTACCGTCTCTGTGAGGCCTCTCCACTAAGCTTTAATTGGCCGGATCCGAACCATGGGCCGGTCTACGTGGCGCCAAGATGTCTGCGTTTGGACTTATGTCCAGTCGAAGTGGCGGCGATCCCAAGTTGGGTTGTTTCATTTTTTTGTCCGTGACAAACTTATCTACGATAGAAATTCTTTGATATGATTGTAGAAATTACTAGATATACCATCATCTTTGCTTTATGTGACAATCTTGCATACCATACGCTATCAAAGGCCTTTTTAATGTCAAAGAATGTGGCTTGGACGCTCTCTCGTCTAGAAAAATGGTACTTTATTTGTGTAGTTAATTTGACGACATAGATCTTCCTTTCCTATAGCTTGGTCGATTGCTGGGTATTACATTATTTTTACCACGAAAATAGTAAGCCTATTTAGTCCAATTTTTTCCTCATAAGTTTTACAACATCAGAAGTCAAAGTTACGGGGTCGGTAATTATCAATGTTAGTGGAGACTTACCATGTTTCCGATGCGGGCGTGCCTCTCTCTTCCTCTCTCTCTCTTTCTCTCTCTGTTTCTATGGGCCGCGGGCGCGCGCGCGCGTGCGCGCGCACACGCGCGCGTGTGTGTGTGTGTATGTGTGTGTGCGTGCGTGCGCGCGTGCGTGCGTGCGTGCTTGGTGTGTGGTGTGGGGGGGGGGGGGGGGGGGGGGGGGGGGGAGGCGCGGGGCGCGCGCGGGGTGTGTGTGTGTGTGTGTTAAAACATACGATTTCAAAAGCAACGTCTCCTTTCCCCGATCTTCCTCTTATGCTCTTTCCATTGAAGTAACAATCACAACACAATCGAGTTAGCAATTGAGTGTGCAACGTTGACAGATAACAAGCACGATCAAACAGAACCGACACCGGCCATTACAATACTTCGTCTGGGCCGGCGGTCCATTCGAATAGGTCAGCACATTTACTCACAGTGCCGACAGTTCAACGTATGTGAGGCAGAGGTCAACGCAGTGTCGCTAATAAATTGGCGTGTTTCCAAATGACAAGATTTTTCGGACATTTACTGTGCGGCGAAGTGTGTGCTTTTTTTATAATTTTTATGTCGTTTCCATGATACGGCTATCAGGAGATGGGCTTGAAGCCCCTTTTGATTTGGTGATGTAGTTGGCTACGTTGGTCCCAAACAAACACAGTCGGACGCAGTAGGAAGCAACCAATGTAGTATGTTCGTCCGGACCGTTAGTCTGTTGGACTAGATCAGAACGTTTACTCAAGTGTCCAAACGTCGAATGGGTTGCCATTGTCTGATTTGGTTCAGATAGAGGAAGGAGGGCGATGAGGGTGTTTATTTGTTTGTTTTTCCCGAGCCTCACAGTATTCTCAAGCTCTGGAAATAACATTCACTTTCTGTTTTCTGTTTGTTTGTTTGTCTGCCTGTATGTACATGAGTGCGCGCGCGCGCGCGCGCGTGTGTGTGTGTGTGTGTGTGTGTGTGCATGTGTGCGTGCGTGCGCGCACGCGCGCGCGTGTATGTGTGTGTGTGCGTGTGTGTGTGCTCCCGCGCGCTTGTATGTGCGTGCGTGTGTGCGTGCGTGCGCGCGTGCGCGTGCGTGCTCGTGTGTGTATGTGTGTGTGTGCGTGCGTGCGTGCCTCTGTGTGTGTGTGTGTGTGTGTGTGTGTGTGTGTTGTGTGTGTGTGTGTGTGTGTGTGTGCCACGCACTATATCCTGGCATGTAAAGTATTTCTGAACATTTCGCTAATAAACGTAACATTTCTCCAAGATATGGACACAAAGCCTAACATCTATTTCCTGCATTGAAGCATGCGCTTTAGGAGTTGTTTGTTCAAAATCGGTTATCATGCAGATTTGTGTTCACAATGTTTGCAAAAGTTGTGCAATCTTCCTGCAATGAATAATTTCAGGCCAGGATGGACTCTGAACCGATTACGTCAAAGATTTTTATTTTGTGTGTGTGTGTGTGTGTGTGTGTGTGTGTGTGTGTGTGTGTGTTGTGTGTGTGTGTGTTCTCAATGTTTGCTTAATTAAGTTGTGCGAACTTCTTGCAACAACAGCTAATTTCAAGATGGGTTCTGAACCGGTTACGTTATGGTCTAGTACCCATCTTTGTCTTTACGTGTAACACAACCTTCACCGTGTTACAATACTACAAAGCAGTGTGCGTCCCTATCTTAGTATTGCGCTAGTTCTATCGGTACAGGCTACATTGTAGCAAATGGAAAATAACCTGGTGCTACTGAAAAAAATCCTTCCATTGCATTCTCCGGAGTTATAGCATCAAACTTTTGTTATAAAGCAAATTCAGACATACCTTTTTTTTTCGCCATTTCCCACTACAATACTTCTACTATACTATTGCTACTACTACTACTGCAAATTTATGTATGTGCTTACATCCGGATTAATCAAGGAACTTTCAACCTTTACAAGACGGGGGAACGAATGTAACAAAAAGTTCAAAACATAAAGGCACAAAATACAGACATTAGACTGTCCACTTATTTGATTCCACAGGTCAGATACTCCCGATCCGTCCGCGACCAACCCCACATTCAACACACCCATCATTCACCACCCCAGCACACACAGACCCCCCCCCCCCCCCCCCCCCGCACAGACACATGCACACACACACACACTCACACACACAGACCCCCCCCCCCCCCCACACACACACACACGCACGCACACACATGCACACACCACACACACACACACATGCACACACACACACACGCACACACACACACACACACACACACACAAACAGATTTCTTTCTTTAAAAAATTAATGTCTCTATGTTAGATTTAAAATCTACCATCACTGACAGAATGGACAAGCTGTGTTCCATCATACGGTGAGAGACAACAAAGTCACACACACGAAGGACAGTGAGACTCAGACACAATCTGTGACATCAACAAACGAAAGAAAAACACCGGTTGTCAGACAAAAAACATGTGCAAACTAGGCCTAACCTTTTCTGCTGATGTTGTAAAAGTTAAGAAATCTGCCCAAAATAGAGTGGACAACCAGAGTGACGTAAAACCAAATGACGTTAAAACAGGCTGTAAGAAAGATTTCACGTCACGAGAAAGGTCCTGATCTCAAGTGTCGAACCCATATCGATACTGTCCAAAGAACAAAAAGTACAGAAAACACCCAACAAACTAATAAAAAGAGTTCCCCAAATCTTACCACCACTCAGCTGTAAACAACATTTCATTCTACAAGCAAACAATTCGGAGAGAATATGAAACTGGCAGCAACTCCGACCTCCCGAAAGTTTTGATCGTCTCGGATTCTGTTTTAAATGGCATATGTGAAGAGAGACTAGGTTTGGGGTATGGTTTGCACGTTGTAAATCGTCAGAAGTGCTACACCATAAAGGAATGTGAGAATACTCTGTTGGACAATACCGTGGATTATACAGATGCCATTGTACTCCATGTAGGTGGTGAACGATCTCAAAAACACAAAAGACACTCAGGAAACATAGAATTTTTTTGTCAAGCTCGTTCAAAGTCTGAGAAAGAAATATCCCAAAATGCTTATCATCATCAGCCGGGTCGCTCCAACCAGACTTTCAGACCTAAACACAAAACGTGAAATATTCAACGCCCATGTACTGTCTAGTCTTCATGGTGATAAGAACGTATCGTTTGTATCTCATGAAATGTCAACAACAAGGCCCAGTACATGCGGGACAACATCCACCCTTCCAAACGAGGTTTGAGTGTCTTTGCTGGGAACCTGGGTCGTCATCTTCACCACCTGTTTGGTCCAAACCAAGACGACCTGCACGACCTGTCCCCAGCAGACCCTACAGGGACGATGGACCCCGCCCACGGCGACAGTACCGGCCCACTACAGCTTCATGGCTCCGGTGCCACCGCCACGGCGTGGTACTTCTTCCGCTGGTTTCCATGACTGTCTTTCTGACTGTGTCAATGCTTTGATTGCATTTAACATCGTCATCTTTGTTATATCTTTATGTCCCCAGTTTAAACTGATTTCTCCCACTAAGTACATGGCTTTGCGGATTCCTCTAGTTGAATAGTTTCGTTTCCACCCATTTGCATTCATCTGGTTTATTTTACCCCTTTTTTTTCTTTAAAAGCATTAGTAATCTTTGTTACTGTTTTGACTTTTTATGGCTAAAGAGCCCAAAATAGACATACTGCAGTGGAATTGTCGCTCGGTGGCAACTAACATCTCCCACCTTCAAGAGCACATTGCAGATAATTCATTCGCCGTTTTATTCTGCAGTCACTAAATGTGTCTGATATAAACTACCACGACTGGCAAACTTTTTCTACCCCCAGTGTGTCAACAGACTGCTAAAGGCGAAAAAGTGTCTACAGCCATCTACATACATGAACATCTGTCTTACCGCCTTATAACATCGCCGGTTCCAGAAAATGCTGCAAATATTCACTCATGCGCAGTGTGTGTAAGATTCGATAAGTCGTTAACACTCAACATAGTTTCTATGTACCTCCACAAAGGAGTTTTTGACTGTAACACTGACTGGTTACGTACTATGGACGTGCAAAATCAGAAGTGGTTGATCGCCGGCGATTTCAACGAACATGCTCCCTTTTGGGACAGTTGTTGCTCTAAAGTTAGCTCAAATCGCCTGGTAGAAATATTCTTGATTCTGGCTTTACCTTCTAAATCATGGGCGTGTCACTAGACTGCCAGATGTTCCTAACCATAGACCCTCAGCAATTGATCTTTCTTTCATCTCCGCATCTTTAGCTCTTAGCTGTTCCTGGCAGGTTGATAAAGACACGTTGGGAAGTGACACCTCCCTATTACTATATCCCTCAGAGGTTTTACAGTTGCACAAGACAACACAGTTGATAAAATTCCAAAATATAATTATAAACGAGCTGACTGGGAGAAATTCAAATCTATTTTAATGTCTTTTAATATAACAACTCTTGAAAACCAGGATGTTGAAACTATGTACACACATTTTTCTGAATCGGTCTTGTACGCTGCAACCAAATCCATTCCAAAAACTAACCCACAAAAGAAGATCAGTTCATAGTGGAAATGTGTGGTGGACGGAATCCTGCAAACGTGCTGTTGATGAAAAGAAACTAAAATACAAAGAATATGTTAAAGACAAGCCGAAATACAATTTCACTATGAAACGGGCCAAGAATATGAGCAGTAGAGTCATTGAAAAAGCTAAACGGGACCACTGGTCGTCCTTTTGTCTCACCGAAGTCTCTAATTATCACGATGTGAAAAATGTTTGGACAAAGGTCCATGAAATGAAACGGGGATGTGTGAATCTTCCAATTTATCCAGTTACTTTAGAAAATGAGCAATTTCCAACTGCTGCTCAAAAAGCCGAGGCGTTCGCAGATCTGTTTGCAAAGAATAGTTCCACAAATAGCCTTTCTGAAAAATGCAAAACTATGAGGGACAACTCAAAGAATAACGATATGTACTGTGATCCAGAAGAAAAAAATGACCATTATCTAAACGCGGATATCACTCTACAGGAATAAAAAAAAATGCAATAATATTATTACCAACAAAAAAAAAAAACATCAGTTGGTCTGGATGCTCTTTCGAATGAGATGTTAAAACACCTGCCAGATAATTTTGTATCGTTTCTTCATAACATCATAACGAAATGCTGGCAAGATGGAAGTATCCCTTCTGTTTGGAAAGAATCTGTAGTCGTGCCGATCTTAAAGCAGGGCAAACCTAGATCCAACATAAATAGTTACCGTCCAATTGCCCTCACCTCTCACACGTGTAAGTTAATGGAAAGAATTGTTTTAAGTAGGCTTGTATATCACTGTGAGAAAACGTGATATAATTCCGGCTATACAAGCAGGCTTTAGAAAAGGCAGATCAACAACAGACCATCTGGTAAAATTGACGACTCATGTAAAACAACAATTTGCACGAAGAAAAAATGTCCTCGCCACTTTCTTTGATGTCAGAAAAGCGTTATGATCATGTTTGGCATGAGATACTTTTATATAAACTGAAAACCATTGGCCTTTCTGGTCATGTATATAACTATATCAAAGCATTTCTGACCAATAGAAGTATAGAAGCAAAGATACAAAATGTTTATTCTAGCAAGAGATATTTACAAATGGGCATTCCTCAGGGATCGGTAATCGCTCCGCTACTTTTTAATATTCTGATATGCGATCTCCCAAAGCATTTATCTAAAAACTGCTCCTTGGTGCAATACGCTGACGATATTTGCATGTGGATGAACGTAACTTTAAAGAAGAAAACTTCAGTCAGATCTGTCAATTTCATTTAAAAAACATATCAGCGTGACCTTGATAATATGGCAATATTCATGTTTGAAAACGGCCTTAGTTTATCGGCAGAAAAAACCCACATGATGTTATTTGATGCTGGTTGGAAGTGTTTGCAATATTCCTACTTTTAAGGTAGATAACAATGTATTGAATTATGTCACCGAGATAAAATTTTTAGGAGTAAATATTACCTCAAAGTTAACTTGGAACAACCATATTGAACATATTATCAACGAAGCCAGCAAATCTCTTAATCTTCTTAAAGTGATCAGTAAACAAAATTTGGGGAGCAGATACACAAACTTTAGTACACCTTTCGACATCTCTCGTAAGATCAAAATTATCATACGCACAAGAAGTGTTCTTCAGCGCACCAAACTACTTACTTAAAAAGTTGCAAAGCATAGACTGCAAGGCATTTAGACTCGCACTAGGTGTCCCATTTCATGCCAGTGCATCAGGAACGTATTACGAAGCGGAGTTCTGCCCTTGACGAGTATAGAAACTTGGCCTGTGCTAAATTCATCTTACGTAGCTCAGCTGTTCAGAACTCAAGCAAAGATGAATTAGCTTTACGATCAGATTTCCATTTCCCGAAGCGAGCTAGATCTATTAAATCTAATACAACTATAATGACATATTCTCAAAATTATTGAAAGACGCTGAGATTGATCCCAAGAATATTGCTGATCGTTTTCCTGTATCCCCGATTCCAAATTGGGAATTGCACACCGCATGTTTTGATTATAAATATACTGATCTACAAAAGAATGTTAACAATAATATATTGTCCTCTCTTGCCAAATCTCATATCGATAGTAATTATTCACACCACCTTAAAGTTAAATGAAAAAGCTGGAAGTGGTTTTGTTATTCCTACCCTTAAAGTTGAAAAATCTTTTCATCTCGGGAAGGGGTATTCTATCTTCACGGCTGAGCTGGTGGCAATTCTAATGGCGCTTAACTTTCTTGTTGATACTCCACTTACTATCTACAAAGCACTTTTCTGTGTGGATTCTAAATCTGTCCTACAAGGCCTTGAATCTATTGCTGTAAAAAATCGAGGTGAGGTGATTTTAGAAATAAAACATCTTGTCAGTATTCTTATATCAAGAGGTACAACAGTTGATTTTTGCTGGATCCCGTCTCACTGTGGGATTTCTGGTAATGAGTGGGCTGACCGGGCTGCCAGAAAAGGAGCACGAAAGTCCGATGAATCCATAGAAATCAACATTCCTCTGTGTTTATACGAAGGATATGGTCTCTTAAAAAAGACGTGTATTGAAAAGGTTTATGAAGCCTACAAAAGCTTGGTTCTTCTTAAAATACATCTACCTCACTCCAAACTGCTCTGCTGTGACAAATCCCAGTCAGCTACTTTTTCTTCTAGCAATGCGGCTAAAAGTGGAAAGATTACCTATCAATTGGCTAACACAAACGTACTTGAAAAAAACAACCGAAAACTTGAATCCCTGTTTTACAGGCTTAAGCTAACGCTTTCCGTACAAAATTTCGCAAAAATTTAAATTGCATCTGCGGAGCAGTTGAAAGTTTCACAACTCAGCATCTTCTTTTCCACTGCGCATATTTCAGAAAAGAAAATCCTGACTGCCTGCGACCTGATGGCACGTGTATTTTCCAGAACTTACAAGGTCTTGTTTCTTGTGTTAATTCCTTGATGATTAGTCCAATGGGCTCTTTTTTGTAACAAGTGTTCCTATAGATATGAGCGCTTAACATTTTGGTTATGCCAGATTCCTGTATCTTTATGTTTTAATACTTGCTTTGTGCTAATGTTTAGCCTAGTTGTAAAGAATTTTAGTATGAATCACTATATATATAGCTAACTGCTCGTAACAAATCTCTTATCGGTCCATCAACACACACACACACGCGCACACACACGCACCACACGCACGCCACACACACACACACACACACACACACACACACACACACACACACACACACACACACACACACGCACGCACGCACTCACGCACGCATGCATACACACGCTATTTCCCTAACTCTGTCTAAAATCACTTTATGTGAATAGACGTTAAATTGAAGAACGAACGAACGAACACACACACACACACACTCTCTCTCTCTCTCTCTCACACACACACCACACACACACAACACACACACCACACACACACACACACACACACACAGAGACAGACAGACAGAGAGGCAGACAGACAGACAAACAGCCAGGAGGCAGGCAGGCAGACAGACAGACAGACGGACAGACCGACAGATATACAAGCTGCATTTTGTGTTGTCAATCTGAGGTACGGTATGGTACGCTGTCATCAGGGAATTCACATTGCAGAGAGAGAGAGACAAACAGACAGACAGACAGACAGACAGGCAGACAGAGAGACAGGCAGACAAACAGGCAGGCAGACGGGCAGGCAGACAGAAAGAGGAGAGAGAGAGAGAGGAGAGAGAGAGAGGAGAGAGAGAGAGAGAGGAGAGAGAGAGAGAGAGACCGACCGACCGACGACAGACAGATAGAGAGATGGATAGATAGATAAATAGATAGACAGACAGCTAGGTAAATAGATAGATAGATAAATAGATAGATAGATAGATAGGCAGATAGACAGACAGACGGAAAGACAGACGGACAGGCAGACAGACAGACAGGCAGAGAGACAGACAGACAGAGAGACAGACAGACAGAGATAGAGAGACAGATAGATAGATAGATAGATAGATAGATAGATAGATAGATAGATAGATAGATACACACATACATACATACATACATGCATACATGCATGCATGCATGCATACACGCATACATACATACATACATGCATACATACATACATGCATACATACATACATACATACATAACATACATCATACATACATACATACATACATACATAAAACCAGATATCAGTGCGATGTCTTGAGGAATGCTCAACGCGACCCATCCAGCTGTCACCAGTTCACCTGTCGAACACGAAGCTCTGGCACACCATGTTGGCCCCCACGTCGTCTCTTCATCCTGTCGTCTCTCCCGCTATCAACCTTCCTCTCGGCATCGAGCGAAAACGACGCGCTCTTCCGATCTCCCTACCTCTGCCCTCCTCCTCCAACCAGAACTTCTCTTGCTCTCCTTTCCCACTCTCTGTCAGCCCCCCCCCCCCCCCCTTCTCTCTCTCTCTCTATCTCTCTGTGTCTGTCAGTCTCTCTTTTTCACTATATCCTCTGTGCGTTCTTCTCCCGCCCCCACCCCCCCCCCCCCCTCCTTCTGTTGATCGAAACGACGGCGACAGGTGTTCTGTTCGTCTGTCTGTATCTCTGTCTGTCTGTCTGTTGGTCTCTCTTTCTCCATTTCTGACTCTCTACCTCCAACCTCCTTGTCTGTCTGTATGTCTGTCTGTTCCTGTATCCCAGTGGCAGTTAACTGCACATATACGTCGAAAAGATTATTTTTCCCTTGACACACAGACACACAGACAGACAGACGCACACACACAAACACACAAGTACACACACACAGGTACACACAGACAGAGACAGACAGACAGACAGACAGACAGACAGACACACACACACACACACACACACACACACACACACACACACACACACACAATCTCACATACATTCACATACAAGCAAACACCAACATGCAAAACAGGCAGACAGACAGACAGGCAGACGGACAGACAGATACAAACACACATACACACGCGCGCGCACACATACATATGCATGCGCTCGCACACACACACACACACACACACACACACACACACACACACACACACACACACACACACACACACTCAAGTTCTTTAAACAATAGAATAAATGTTCTTACTTACGCTGAGGCAGCTAAGTCAGCTCAAAGTCGTCTGTCGCTGGTACTAAACCAGCGGAAGTGGAGAATAAAACATTAAAAGGAAAGAAAGAAAACGGCATTGTGTCTCTGGAAATTCTAAAGAAAGAACGTGTCCAATGTGTCTAAGAAATCTGACGTCAACACTACATCTCCTGACGTCAGTCTACAGTCACGAAAAAGACCTTCGTTCCACAAAGAAGAACAAGATCTTCCGATGGTCACAATACTGCACGACTCGGTGTTGAACGGAGTTGATGCGGACAGACTTGGGTATTCCTATGGTTTTGAAGCTCTAGCATATAAGGCTTCCACGACTAATGACCTCCTTGTGACTCTAGACTCAACTGCTTCACCCATTAAGAAGTCACAAGACGCTGTAGTCATTCACTGTGGGGTCAACGACATAAAAAAGTCGGACCCCAAAATCAGTGGTAAAATCTTTGCTGATTCTGTCAGAGATCTAGCATCCAGACACCCCAAAACAAAAATCGTCATAAGCAAGATCGCACCACTTAGAGATTCTGGCATGGAAACTAAACGGGACTTATTCAATGCCTTGGTATCCACAGAACTCTATGGTGTGGAAAATGTCTCCTTCGTCCACCATGGCAACCTACATACCAGACTACTGAAGAAGGACGGCCTTCACCCAACTGCAAGAGGGGCCAGTGTCCTTGCGGGAAACGTGGGGAGACACCTGAGACAGCTGTTCTGGGTGAAGCCAAAGAAAACATCAAGGGCGCCACTTTATCAGCTGCCCAGACACGCCTACCCCCGAACAAGTTTTCCACGCTTCCTCGGTGAAAGGGACCCATGGCAGAACACGTTCGAAGTATTACGAGACTGGTATTGAAACACTGTGTGTAGATACTGCTTGACTGCGGACAACAAATCAACGTTTCATTGACTACATCACTTCGTAACTACTGTTATCCGCCAGGTTTAATTCTTTGTATCTTAGAACTATATTTATACCCCACCCCCTCCTTCTCCCCCCCCCCCCCCCCCTCTCTCTCTCTCTCTCTCTCTCTCTCTCTCTCTCTCTCTCTCTCTCTTGTGCTCTACCACTATTTTTGATAGTTTCTAGTTTGCCACCATTCAAATATCAACATATGTGTACTGTAATTAAGCAGGAGTCATGGGCGAAAGCAAAGCTATCAGGTTTATGCAATGGAACTGCAGATCCATACATACAAACCTGCCTTACCTTGTTCAACATCTTGCTTCCTCCAGCTATCAGATTCTCATTTTGCAGTCGTTAAATGTGACTCGTAACAATCTACCCACACTGTCAAACTATTTTTTCCCTCCGGTCTGTGAAAAGACAGGGCAAGGAGAGAAAGTCAAAACGGCTATTTACATTAATGATAAATGGATTACTCCGTGTGTCCGTCACCGGCACCAACAAACATATTGCAACTGCATTCCTGTGCAGCAAGGGTTAAAATCAGTCAGACGTTAATTGTTAATGTCGTCAGTGTGTACTTACCTAAAGGGCCAAATGAAGAAAATACTGAATGGCTACGTCCATTGCACGATTCGAATGAGAAATGGCTAATCGCTGGTGACTTCAACGCTCATTCACCTTTTTGGGAAGCCGATAATGTTTCTGTGACTAGTAACAGATTTGTCGAAAATATCGTTGATGCTTCTCTCTACCTTCTTAATGACGGGAGAGTCACAAGGATCCCTGATCTACCCACTCAAAGAGCTTCCGCCATTGATCTGTCTCTTATTTCTCCCATCCTTGTACCAAATAGTGACTGGAACACACATACTGATAGCTTAGGAAGTGACCACTTACCCGTTATTATTACTCTAAATGATAACTTAGTCCAGACTACGACAGACAAAGACATTATAGCTAAATATAATTATAAGTGTGCTAACTGGAAAATGTTTGAGAATATTTTAAAATCGCAAAATACTAATGACATAAGAGATCGATGATGATATCAACAAATTTTATTCAAAAATCACGAACACTGTGTTACAAGCAGCTGATCGTTCCATACCGAAATATTCTAATTTAAAATCTGACAAACATTCGGGAAACATCTGGTGGAACGAAGTTTGTGAGAAAGCTGTGAACGAAAAGAAACGTCTATTCAAAATATACTTACAGGATAAAAAAACCCAGAAAATCACATCCCCCTGAGGAAAGCGAATTCATTTAGTAACAAAACAATAGCACAAGTGAAACGACAGTATTGGGCTACATTTTGTACAGATGAGGTTTATAGCCATAAAGACCTACAAAAGATATGGACAAAATTCAATAACATGAAAAATGGAGTAAATTTACCATTATGTCCAGTCTTTTCCTTCTAATTTACAAAAGGCTGAGTCGTTCGTCGACATGTTTTCTGATACAATGCTTCCTAATAATCTTCCAAAAGAAATAAGAACTTTGAGGGAAAACGAGGCCCAAAAGATATGTATAAAGATCCAGTACCAGATAATGCAAATTATGTCAATGCCCCAATTACTTTGAAAGAACTGAAAGACACGCTGTTTTCTTTAAGTGATAAGAAAACGTCAGTCGGAGCAGACGCAATATCTAGCATAATGTTAAAACATTTGCCGGAAAACTGGATTATATTACTACATGAATTGTTTCAAAAATGCTGGGATGAAGGTCATATTCCAAAGGTATGGAAACACTCAATCATAGTTCCAATACCAAAACAAGGAAAGTCAAAGAAAGATAAAAATAATTACAGACCCATTGCTCTAACATCACACACCGGTAAGCTGCTAGAAAAGATCATTTTAAACAGACTAATTTACCATTGTGATAAAAGAAAAGTTATCCCTACCAATCAAGCAGGTTTCAGGAAGACGAGAAGTACAATTGATCATTTAGTGAAACTAACAACGCAGATTAAACATCAGTTTGCTCACAGAAAAAATGTACTGGCAACATTCTTTGATATAAAGAAAGCCTATGACCATGTCTGGCATGGTAGGTTACTGTATAAATTAAAAAGTATTGGTCTATCTGGACATATCTATGACTATGTTAAGAATTTCTTATCTGACAGAAGTATGCAAACAAAAGTAGGCAACTCCTATTCCACCTTAAGATTTCCCCAAATGGGAATCCCACAGGGATCAGTTATTGCCCCTCATTTATTCAATATTCTGCTCTATGATTTACGACAATCTGTGTCAAATAATATTGTAATAGTACAATATGCAGATGACATAT
>JAFLJL010018624.1:66283-71283 GCA_018398815.1 Conus ventricosus | reverse complement strand
GAATATCAAGAAGCGTTCACAAAAGTGGCTAAAACCCTACAAACTACAATATGACCCAGATAATGACATGAGCAGACACAAGAAGAACAGGAAAAAAAGATCATATGGTAAAAACCCCCCATATACGGAAGAGTGAAAACAAATAATAGGGAAAAAAATTCTTTAGAATCCAACACCCATCTTTCCCAAAAGAGCACAAATTAATCCAAGATATTCAAAAAAAACAGCATCAAATTATCATAACTCATGTATCCCCAACCTTAAAAACATCATTGATTCAACCAACAAAATGAAAAGCAGTAACAGAAAAAACGAGGGTGATGAAAGGAAATCCTGCAACTGTATCAAGAAAGAACAGTGCCCTCTGAGCAACAAATCCCCTCTACAACACATTGTGTACCAAGCCACGTAACATCAGAGAACGCAGAGAAACATATATAGGTATCACTAAAAACCAATTTTAAAACTAGATATGCAAACCACAAACAGTCTTTTAAAACAAAGAAAGATACAAAAACCAAACAGAATTGAGTAAATACATCTGGAAGTCAAAGAGAAAAAATAGAATACAATATATCCTGGAAAATCATAGAAAGAGCAGCACCATACACAACATTTCAAAAAGATGTAACCTATGCTCAACAAAAAAGTACATAATACTATGCAAACCACAACGGGCAACTTTAAATACTAGGAAGAAATGGTTAACAACTGCAGGCACAAGTGGAAATTCCTATCAGTGAACAAGAACCAAAACACACAAAAAATACAGACAGCACGTGATGACAGACAACACAAGCAGTTATAAAACACCGGCAGCACAGACCCCCACATCCGATGATTGCATTGCATGAAACAGCGCTGTAGATAGTTTTAAACCTTACTTTTTAACAATGTTGCTCTCAGTTGGGTTTGAGCATTTTTTTTAAATCTCTGCTGGTATTCACTAACCATTGCCCTTATATATAAAATATATATAATATAAATATATAATATAAAATAATATATAAATATATATATATTTTATATATATTTTATATATATATATATATATATTATAATATATATACCCACACATATACATATACACACATACATGTACATACATACATACACCACACACATACACATGCATGCGCACACGTACATATATAATATATACACACATACATACATACATACATACAAACATACTACATACATACACACACACTGGTGATATATATATATAATATATCAAGATACTTGATACATGAAAAAAAAAAAAAAAAATTTTTTAGAAAAGACGAATTGGTTTAAGTACATGAAAATGGGATGATTTATGCTTTTGAGATTCTTGGAAATTTCTTAGGTTTTTTTTTAATTTTATTTTTATTATTTTTCTTTTTTATTATTTTTTACCGCAGAAGAGGGGTAAGGTAAGTGTTTTTGAAAGTTGTGGTACAATGGTTTTGTTTGATGTATTCTGGAAGGGAGTTCCACAAAGAGGTTCCCGAGTACGTTAGACTTGATTTTAAATAGGTAAATTCGGGGATTGTATATGGAGTTTGTGGGAGTTTCTCACGAGGACTTTTGAGAATCGTCTCATTAAAGTTGTTGGGGCATTCCCGGTCAGAATCTTGTGCATCCCTTAGCCCTTTTTTTTATTTGAGTCTCTGGCTGAATGGAAAAAATGTGAAGATGTTTATAATCAGAGCTTTCGAGGCTAGTTTTCTTCAGAAGGATTAGTTTGAGCGCTCGTTTATGTAGGGTGAACATGGTTTCAGTGTGTTTGCACTTGCAGAATCCCATATAGTCGATGCATAATCAACATGAGACTGAATATGAGCATGGAAAAAAAGTTTCGTGAATGAAGGTCAAGAAAGTTTTGATTTTGGTGAGCTGATAGACTTTCTGGGAGAGCTTTTTGCATGTAACGTTATGTGGGGGGTTCCCGCTGAGACTATTGCCCATTATTAGTCCTAATACTTTATGATGAGTGAAATTGTTCCACAAGTAATTATTGAGGTGTATAGGAGGGAAATCATTGGTGAGCCTTTGTCTTTTTTTTCCTAGTTGTAATGTACATGAGTTTTGTTTTTTGAGGGGGAAGTGACATTATTTAGTTCGGTCCATTTACAAGGTCGTTTGGGACTCTCTTGTAAATGTTTTGAAAGACTGAAGGATCATTATGGCTGGTGTAATTGTGGTGTCATCTGCAAAGAGGTCGCATGTAGATCTCACATGTAGGGGGAGGTCATTAATTAATGAGAAGAGTAGCGGCCTAAAATGGAAGAGAGAGAGAGAGAGAGAGAGAGGAGAGGAGAGAGAGGGGAGAGAGAGAAGAGATAGAAAGAGAGAGAGAGAGAGAGAGAGAGAGAGACAGACAGAGAGAGAGAGAGAGGGGAGAGAGAGAGAGAGAGAGAGACAGACAGACACACACAGACACACACACACACACGCACACACACACACACACACACCCACACAACACAACCCCACACACACACACACACACACACACACAGAGAGAGAGAGAGAGAGAGAGAGAGAGAGAGAGAGAGAGACACACACACACCCACACACACACACACACCCCACACACACACACACACACAACCACACACACACACAACACACACACACACAGAGAGAGAGAGAGAGAGAGAGAGAGAGAGAAGAGAGAGAGAGAAGAGAGAGAGAGAGAGAGAGAGAGAGAGAGCATGTTTACAAAACGCGTGTGTGCGTGCGTGCGTGTATGTGTGTATGCAGGTGTGGGTTTGTAAAACAAAAACTGCAAACATCATAGTTTGAAAACGAAAAATGGAGCAACATTTAGAAACAGAGGGTTAGTTACCGCCAAGACACAGACAAACATAGCACAGGACTAGATGCAATGCATTTCGACCTCTTGGGTCTTCTTCAGGGGAAAACAAATAACGTTTAGGACAGTGAAGATGAAAAAAGAAAAAGAGACACTTATCTAGTCATGATCAAAATGACCGCCGGGCGGAAACGGGGCCATCCAGCAGGGAATCATGGAGATGAAATAATTATTTAAAAAGAAAAGAGATAAATTAGAAAAAAATATAAATAATTTTTTTTTAAAAGAAATAAAAAATATATAAAAGTATAATAAATAATTGAAATAAATAAAATAAAGTAAAAGAAATAAATAAGTAAATGAAGCAAAAACATATGTATAAAAAGTAAAATAAAACAGAATGAAATAAATTGAAATAAAAATAAATATGGGGGGTGGGGTGCAACTTCATGTTTAGGTGGGGAGTGGGGGGTACGGTGGTGGTTTTTATGTATGTGTATTATGTATGTGTGTGTGTGTGTTACTGGAAATATACCGACTTGTGTTGAAGTAGTGGGTATGCATATCTGTGTTACTGTTGGGTGTCGATGCCTTGGGGCTGTAGCGACCGAGTTTTGGCAATGAGATGGATTCTTGTGTAGTGCGTTCAAAGTTGTCACTCTGTGAATTGGGCCCGATGGGCCAGACTTTCACATGGTTGTGTTGGTTTGGAGTGGTTGAAATGTAGGCAACAGGTTTGGGTCGTGGGGTGGATGTCAGCCCCCGGTGTTCAGACATGATTGGGTTTGGTGTGCGGGTTGTTTCACCCATATAGATCAATATATTATTTTTTATTTTTTTTAAATTTTTTTTAAACTTTTTTGTTATTTAATTTATCTAAAGAAAGTATTTATCTATTTTTGAAAATTATTTTATATTATTCATTTATTCATTTATCTATTATTATTATTTTTATTATTTCCTCTCCCATGATTCCTTGCGGGTGGCTCCGTTTCGCCATCCCATCAAGCTTAAAAGGTGGCATATTAGTGGGTCCATCTCTGTTGTTGAATAAAACAGTATGTATTTTTTCGTGGGAAAGTTTCAGAAAATTTATGAATAAGTACTGCTAAGATTAGACAGCTCCGCCCGATAAAGTTTTCTTGTAATTCATTGATCGTTTGGTTTTTTTTTCTGATGCAAGCATTAAGCCCCATGCACAGATCATCGGCATACTGCACAACGAGGCATTTTAGTCACCTATTTTGGGGGATCAGACAGTTAAATATTAAAGAACATAGGTGCTGTAACAGAAACTTGAGGAATGCCTATTTCCAAGATTTAAAAATGGAATAAAGGGGTTTTCTACTCTGACTTGTAAACTTATCTACGATAGAAATTCTTTGATATGGTTGTAGAAATTACTAGATATACCAATCATCTTTGCTTTATGTGACAATCTAGCATACCATACGCTATCAAAGGCCTTTTTAATGTCAAAGAATGTGGCTAGGACGCTTCTCTCGTCTAGAAAAATGGTACTTTATTTGTGTTGTTAATTGACGACATAGATCTTCCTTCCTATAGCTTGGTCGATTGCTGGGTATTACATTATTTTTACCACGAAAAAAAGTAAGCCTATTTAGTCCAATTTTTCCCCCATAAGTTTTTACAACATCAGAAATCAAAGTTACGGGTCGGTGATTATCAATGTTTGTGGCAGACTTACCATGTTTCACAAACGATGTGTGCGTGCCTCTCTCTTTCTCTCTCCTCTTTCTCTCTCTCTCTCTCTCTCTCTCTCTCTCTCTCTCTCTCTCTCTTCTCTCTCTCTCTCTCTCTCTCTTTCTCTGGCGTGTGCGCGCGCGCGCTGTGTGTTGTGTGCGCGTGCGTACGTGCGTGCGTGTGTGCTTTGTTGTGTGTGTGTGTGTTGTGTGTGCTTTGTGTGTGTGTGTGCTTTGTGTGTTGTGTGTTGTGTGTGTGTGTGTGTGTGTGTGTGTGTGTGTGTTGATTTAAAACTGGAATAGGTGTTTTCTACTCTGACTTGTAAACTTATCTACGATAGAAATTCTTTGATATGATTGTAGAAATTACTAGATATACCAATCATCTTTGCTTTATGTGACAATCTAGCATACTATACGCTATCAAAGGCCTTTTTAATGTCAAAGAATGTGGCTTGGACGCTCTCTCGACTCTCTTTCTCTCTCTGTTTCTC
>JAFLJL010018624.1:43783-61283 GCA_018398815.1 Conus ventricosus | reverse complement strand
AGATGTTTTCTCAAAGAACTGCAATGCATACCTTCCATCTAATTCTTGCCATGCACCGTCTGTATTCAAGGGCTTAGCATCAGGAATAGGCACACGACTCCGTATGTTAGTCAGTACAGACGCCCAGCTGGAAACAAGAGTCCAAGAATATGCCAAGTATCTTGTATTATCTGGCAATGGCCAAAAGCCATCAAAGAGATCCGTAAAGGTGCCCAGAAAGATAGGATAAAACTTCTACACCAAAACGCTAAAAACAATAAAGGTAAAAAACTGGCATGGGTCACTACATATGACCCCAGATTACCCTCAAAATCCTCTATAATAAAGAAGAACCTCCATCTCCTCTATAGCAATCCACAAAATGTAGAATTTTTCCCAAGAGGGACTATTATCTCTTCTGACAGAAAGAGAAAGAACTTGGGAAATATCTACAAACCTACCATCCCTAGACGGTTTGTCCCTCATGGGCCTACACAGGAGCCAGGATTTTTCCCTTGCAGTAGGTGCGACACTTGCAAACATTCAGAGAAAACTTTACATTTCGTTTCACCTTGGGACAATCGCAAATGGAAAATTAAACAACACTTAACTTGCAAAACACCAAATGTGATCTACATAGTTTGGTGCACACTGCATCCAAATGAATGGTATGTAGGTTCTACAGAGAATCTAAGGCTTCGGTGGGCAAACCACAAAAGCGATGTTAATCTTAGGTATGCTCATAAGTGTAACGTGGCCCGCCACGCCTGCACTCACACACACCCACTGATCGCTCAGTGCCATTCCTCAAGATTGTTCCCATTGAAAAAGTCGAAAGTGTAGACAGACTGCTATCCAGAGAAATATTCTGGCAAGCCAACCTTGGCACTATATTTATTGGTCTGAATAAAAGAAAGGATATAAATGCACTTCTCAAAAGAAGAATAAACTATTCATAGAATAGGATGCCTGTCAAATTCCTACCATGAAGTGAAATAGACTCTACATAGTAATATCAGGAGTTTTAAAATGATTTGCTTGTGCACTTTAAGTGCCTGTGGATGTGCCCTTCTTGCGTGTGCGATTAACTGAGACTTGTTCACGTTGGTTTTTCTAGTTGAGCAGTCAGTCAGTCAGTTTCCTCCCCAAAGACAGGAATGTTTTATCTGTGCTGTTTTACTGGAATGGGTTTATGTCACTTTTTAGTTGAAGATCTCTAAGACGACATGATGGTAAGCACCATTTTCCTTCAAAGTATTTAGTAACAAGATATTTCTCCCATTCGGCTTCTCTCTCTCTCTCTTTCTCTCTCTTCTCTCTCTCTTCTCTCTCTCTCTCTCTCTCTCTCTCTCTCTCTCTCTCTCTCTCTCTCCTTTTCTCTCTCTTTCTTTCTTCTTTCTCTCTCTCTCTCTCTCCTTTTTTCTCTCTCACTCTTTCTTCTCTCTCTCTCTCTCGCTCTCTCTCTTCCCCCCCCCCCTCTCTCTCTCTCTCTCTCTCTCTCTCTCTCTCTCTCTCTCTCTCTCTCTCTCTCTCTCTCTTCCCCTCTGTCCTGTTTTGGTATCTGGTGGGGTTCATGCTGAAATCCTTGATATTGCTGGAATTGTTTTCCTCCCAGTGGACAGATTCTGTTGTTACACATGTGCTTTTACTAAGATCATAATAGGAGAATGACAGTCATTTTAACAGAAGAAAGCGGCAAGTGTGAAATGTTGTGTGCAGTTGTGCAGTGTCCCAAAATGTTTCCTCCCCCACCCTTTCTCCCCCCCCCCCCCCCCTCCGTATAGCTTTTGACAACAATAGACACCAATCCCTAAAGACAGGAATGTTTTAATCTGTGCAAGTCATATATGAGGGTAAGCACTATTTTCTTGCAAAGTATTTAGTAACAAGATAGTTCTCCTAGTCTCTCTCTCTCTCTCTCTCTCTCTCTCTCTCTCTCTCTCTCTCTCTCTCTCTCACGCACGCGCGCTCCCTCTTTCTCTTTCTCTCTCTCTCTCTCTCTCTCTTCTCTCTCTCTCTCTCTCTCTCTCTCTCTCTCTCTCTCCCGCGCTCTCTCTCTCTCTCTCTCTCTCTCTCTCTCTCTCTCTCTCTCTCCTCTCTCTCTTTCCTTCTGTCCTTTATGGTTTTTTGGGGGGTTTTGGGGTTCATGTGAAACCCTTTGTTATTGGGAATTATTTTCCCCCCAGGGGAAAGTTTTGGGTTTTCCCCCGGCTTTTACTAAGTCGTTAGGAGAATGACAGTCATTTTAAAAAGAAAAGAAGCAAGAAAAACTAAAAAATCCCAAAACCCAACTCACTTCGCCCTTTCCCCCAAACCATTTTTTGGGGCGAATGCCCCAAGGGGAATTGGTTTATATAGTTCTCTGACAAGAAAGGATTTCCCAATCCCCCCCCAAAAAAACCACAAACCCCAAAATGTGTAGGGTTATCCCGTTTTTAAAACCCTAATTTACAAAAACTTTTCAGTTTTTTAAATTTTTTGGTTTAATCCTGCATTTTTACACATACAGTCACCCAAAGGTCTTTTAAAAACGCCAAAAAACATAGAGGGGGAAAATCCCCCCTTTAAATCGGGAAAATCATGTGTTTTGGGTCGAGACCCTGCAAATTTTGCTTTGGTGCCCTTTTTTTGGGTACTGATGCCCCGGGATCCCTTCCCCGGGTTCGCAGTTTGGTGGTGGGCGTATCAGGGGTACACCCGGCCCCCATGCGGCTTGCAATCCCTTTTTAAAATTATCTGCCGGGAAAAACCCCAAAAGGGGGGCTGGGACGCGTACCGGGCCCATTTTTAATTTGCAACAAAAGGGTGCACCCCCAAAAAGAAATTCCGAACGCAAAGCTGCTACCCCTAGTTTTTAGCCCAAGTTTCCCCCATGGTTTTCCAATGGAGACGGCGGCTTTTTTCCCACAGGGAAAAAACTTCTTGCTATAGCCCAACCTTTTTTTTAATTACAACTGTATGACGGGATCTAAACAAAAGAAATCGGGGGTTGGCCCAGTTTTTTAACCCCAAAGGGCCAAAGGAGAAATGCTTTTTTTGGAAGGTGCCCCCCCAGCCCTACTTTTGTTTGAACTGCAAAAGCCCTTTAAAAAGCTTGGATCCCGGGGTGAAGATTTGGGCTATATACTAAAAGAGATGTTGTGATTTTTGTAAGCTTTTGACTTTTAAACCCCCTGTTTCCCTTTTAAAAAAAAGGGCCCGCTTTTTTAAACAAAAAAACCTTGGGCGAAAGCAAACCTCCTCATGCTCTAAATTAGGGCCTTTGGGCTTAAAAAGGCCAATCAATTTTTTAAAAGGGCCCCAAAAAACCTGGACTGGCTTTCATTTTTACGAAAAAACCCGAATAAAATGTTTCCAAAAGCAGAAAACTGTTTTGGCAGATTTAAAGAAAAATTTTTATCCCAAAATTTCACACCCCCCAACACCCGGCATCAAGATTTTTTTGTCAAACGGAAAATGTCAAAAAGTACTTAAAAAAAAATTTTGGGTTTTTTTCCCCGGAAAATTTTGGCAAAATTAAAAAAGGTTTTTCTTTTTTTCACCTAACGCCCGGGGGGGAAAGGGGTGGCGCAACTTTTTAAAAAAAGCCCTAAGCCCATAAACGGGTGTACTCCCGGGTGACAAAAGCCCCCCAAAAAAAGGGCTCTCCCAAAAAAACAAAAACAAAAAACCCCCAAACCCTCTGCCAATGCTGGCCCCAAGCCCAGATAAAAAAAAGAGGGGGGGTGGGTAAAACCCTTTATTTGCAAAGAGGAGTTTTTAAAACCTTTTTGTAAAACCTTTTTGTAAAATGGGCGAGAGGCGGTGCTGACGGTTACTAAAAATTATGTTCACGCTTTAGTTTCCAACCCTTTTTGTTGTTACGGGTTTAAATTTATGGGGGTTTTTGTAGCACTGTTCGCAAATTCCCAAGTCACAGTGCTTTTTTTGTTTGGGCCCTTAGAATTTGGGAGGGACTTTCCCACGCCGGCAGGGTTTGGACTTTAGTTTTGCAACCTTTTCAAACTGGGGCCCAAACGGGCATGGCAAAAACGTCTGTCCTATTTAAAGAGTGGCGAAACAGAAAGGGCCCTCTAACGGGTTCAAACGGTGCAGGGCCAAATTTCACTTTTTGCCCCGTTAGAGGGGTTTAAAACCTACCCAAAACCCTCCTAACTGTCCCCCTTTATCGCATTTAAAATTCCCCATTAAAACAAAAATAAGAAATTGCGCCCCCCCCCCCCCCATCCTTATGAAATGCCCTTATCCCTGACATACCCCCCCAACAACAAACCCAAAGCAGGGGCCAAGTTTTTAAATCAAGAAACCCTTTAATTTTCTTACCCCGTTTTTACTAATTTTAAACCCCCCTTTTTACCTTTAAGTTTTAAACTTTATTTTTCTTAATTTCTTCCCTTAAGTCAGTTTTAAGTGTTTAACCCAAGTTCCCTTTTAAGTTCTTACCAAGTCACCTTTTAAGTTTTTAAATCAATTTCATTTTAAATTCTTATTTAAGTCCCCTTTTAAAGGGTTTTTAACTCTAGTAAACCTCGGGAAAACTTGATTCAGACACCCCCAAGTTTTTAAATTTTAAATCGCTCAAATCGAAATTTAAGTATCCTCTAAGTACAACCAATTTCTTTTTTAAAGTTATTTAAAATTTATCAGAAAAAAAAAAAAAAAACAATCCAATGTTTTTATCTTAAATATTTTAAAAATGTCTAATATAGTACACACACGCCCCCAAAAAACGCGTCACCCGTCGGGGATGCCCTTCCCTCAGGTTCTCTGCGCGGATCGGTCAGCTGTTTCTTAAGGGAATTCTTACATCGTAAGAAACCCGGCATTGATTACAATTTGGTCTAAGGAAATGTTTTTTTTAGACTCAAGTTTTAAATTTATTGACTCCATCGTTTTAAAACAAATAATAATCCGTCATGATCTATTTTTATCAAAAAAAAAAAAATTTTTAAAAAAAATTTAGCTTTTTAAAAATGGCCCAAAAAAATTTGAACTTTTGTTGTTGGGGTTCGGCATCTTTTGTGTTCTATATTTCGTGGTTCAGATTTTTTGACTGCTTTCGTTTGGGCCAGCGTTTTTTTCATTTTTTTAAAAAAACAGAAAAAACCCCCCCCAGCAGCGGGGCGCCAAAAAGGGAAAACCCTTTTTTAAGTTCAATTTTCCACGAAGATTTGGTGCTGTGGGCCCTTTGAATAAACTTGTTCTGTTCGGGGCCCTTTTTAAAGCGGGCTTTGAACCCAACTTGTTCTGGCTTGGCGGTTTTAAATTTTTTCATTAGGGTTTTATTTTTTAAAAACCCTTTTTAATTTTTTTTTGTCTGTTCAACTTTTGCTACTCTTTTTTCCTCCCAAACGCCCCCCAGGTGTTTTTTACGGGTTTCCCTTTTTCTCCACGGATTCAATGTTTTCTGTTCGGGGCTGATTTTCGGGCCCCCGGGTCTTTTTTAAAGGGGAAAAAAAAACAATATGTTTAAAAGTTTATTCCATGTTAGCGGGACAATAATTTTCCCAAAATCTGTAAAAAGATCACCCCCAGAGTCTAATGATTTTTTAAAAACGGGGATCCTGCTTTAAAATCATACAAAAAGTTTTGTTCAGAATAAATAGGGCAAATCTACTAATAGTTTAGTGTACAAACAAAGAACCGTTTCCCCTTTACACTTTTTACCATTCTGATCCTAGTTGCGTTTTCCTACCTGTTATGATACTTTACAATGTCTTGCGGCGACATCTGTTGAATTTTTTAAAGTAAATTTCATTTCCGAGGAACTGGCCCAAAGTCCCCCAAAGAATCCCATTTTTCCTTTTTTGGGCCCATTAAAAGCTTGGCCCATCAATTTCCCTTCTTTGTAAGCCAAGACGGTTTGGCCCGCTCGGTAGCTGTAGTAGATCTCGCTTTTCATGTTTTTTTTTTAATTAAAAATTATTTTTTTTTTTTAAAAAAAGAGAAACCCAAAAAAACCCTTTTCCCAAACCTTGTATCCCTTCTGCTGTTCTTGGGGGCCTGGGTAGATACCCCAAATGCTTGGAAAAACCCTGTTAAAAAAAAAACCCGGGCCCTTTTGGGCCCAGCTGGCTTTAAAGGTTTCCCAGAAAAAGCTAATTGTTTAATTTTTAAAGTTCTTTCCGCTACAAAAGTTTTTTCTAGTTAAGCAAGGAATTTTTTCCGACAGTTTAAAAAGTAAAAAAAAATACATTTATAAAAATGGTTTCCCTTTGTAATGAAAATGGTGGCGCTGTGGTTAATGCGTTGCTTTTGGGGGAAGTAATTAGGGTTTTAAAGTAAAACTGCGGGAGGGGAGGGACGAGAGAAAAAGCCTAAAAAAACCCTGTGGGGGAAATACCCCGCAGCAAAAGATCACTTTGGAAAGCAGAAAATTGAGCATTAAAATTTTATTAATAAAAAAACTGAAAAAACGGGGGCCCAATGCACTTCCCCATTTAAAGATGTTGTAAAGGGCGTTTTAAAGAATTTAAAACTTGTAACAGGAAAAAAAAATTTGAGACATTGCCCCCCCCAAAATTTCAGCAAATTTTTACCCCCCAGAAAAACAAAAGTTTCAAAAATCGGGGTTTTTTGTTTTTGGCATGCCGTTGTGAAATTTGTTGGGGCCAAAATAGGTGAAAAAAAAATAAACCAAAATCTATTATTCGCCAAAAGGATTTTTGGAAAGGGGAAATAACAGAAACAAAAAGCTAAGCCAAGACAAAGCCCGTGAAAAAACCAGCAAAAAAATGGTTATTAAACAAGCAATTTGGCAAATTTTTTACCCCCCTAGCCGAATCCAGAGCCCTCCCCTTTGGTGTCCAATACCAAAAGGGACCCCCATAAAAGGGGATCTTTTATTTTCCCCCATAAATTACGATTAGCGAAAAAGATTTTAAGAACGCATTCCGTCATTGCCGTGTTTCCCCCCCCGCCCCCCAAAGACCCCCCCCCATTAACACAAAAGGTCCCCTTTGCTTTTGCTGTTTCAACAATAATATATCAACGGGGCCCCGTTAACTTACCCCTCCCCTGTTTTTAAAATTTCCTGTTGGAAAAAGGGAATTTTAAAGGCCCAAGTGAATCAATTATTGTTAAAACTAAAATTTTCCAAAAAAAGAGGCTTTCCCGGGGAGTTCAAAAGATCACAGGCTTTATTTGAAAATTTTAAACCCCCCCGAAAACTGAAAGACTTTTTCCTACCAAAACCCCGGGAGGTGATTGAAAATTCTCGCAAAAAAAAGGGGTTTAGAAGCCCCTCCCTTTCATTTTACGTAAAATGAATAATGAAAAATTTTAAAAAGGTCTAAAACCAGTAAACAATCAAAAAAAAAAACAATAAATGGTTAAAAGACTCCAGTACAACCCAACCCTATTCCCGGGTTTTGGCTTGGAAAGGGTTATCTTTTTGCCGGGAGAAGCAGAAGGGGCCACCCCGCATTGGGGAAAAACCGACCCTTTTTGGGTTTGCCCCGTAGAAAAAAAGGGTTAAAAATGAACCCGGCCTTTTATTTTTTACGAAAAACCTGACAAAACCCCAAAAAAAACCCGGCCCCTAAAGATTTTTTGTGAAGGGGAACGCAGAAAAATTCCGCCAAAACACAGTTCCGTTTTAATTAAATTTCCGAAAATATTTTTGGGTTTAAAAAGGGAAGTCGAAGGAAGCCAGAAGGGTAAAAAATGAAAAATGAAAAGACCTTAAAATTTTAAAGCGGGAATCATTAATTTTAAAAAAATTTTGCTGTTAAAAAAACCCCCTTTACGGTTTCCCTTCGGCACATGGCAATGCATCAGATCACCTAAAACCCAAAAAACCCCAAAATTTTGTTTTCGGGAAAAAAGAAAATCTTAAATGAAAAAAAAAATTTTAAAGCGCATAAAGCAAAAATGAAAAATTTTGTCAAATTTGGGAAATTAAACCGAGTGAGTTTAAAATTTAAAGTTGGGAAAACAAATTATGTTTGGGGGAAAAATAAAAAAGAAGTGTATAATTATGCTGTTCCCCAAAGGGGCCCCCTTCCCATATAAAAACTTGGTTTTAAAATCCTCGTTTTTTGTTTGTTCTATCTAAGATTCTTTTTTCCCAACATTTGGGGAGTTGATCTCATGTAATTTAAATCCCCAGTTTTAGGGTTGTAAAGAGAAAGTATGTTTATTGAACAATGCTTCTTTGTAGTTGTTATGTGATAGCTGGGCTGCCCCCAACAGGGCAAAGGATTTCCCTTGTTTTTTATATTTTTTCTCCTGGCTCGAAATACTGTTTTTTTTTTAAAACCTTTAACCCCCCAAACCCCTTTTCCCCTTTTTCCAAAAAAAATTTCATCCTTCATCTTTCCTAAAACCTCTTGTTGTAATTAAAAGAAAAGGGGGCGAATCTTTAGGATAATGGGATGTTTTCGTCCCACCCTGCATCCCCTTTACTTTCTAATTCCATGTCTTTATAGATGTCTTCAGTGGGATATCTATAACAAAAAAAAAATTTTTATCTGTGTAAAGTGCTCTGGACTCAGGAAAAAGGGGGTTAAAGAATCATAAAGAAAATTCTAACCCTCCCAAAAAATTTTTTAAAACTAAACAGTAAAACCCCAAAAAAAACGGGCTTATCCCAAATTAGGGCTTTTTTTTTTTCAATTTTTTTTTTATACTAAAAAGTGATCATGAAAACCCTTTGGGAAATCCTTTATAATTAGGTTTTTAAGTCAGCTTAAATTTTCTTCGTTCTCTTTTTTGACCAATTGACATCTTTTTCGCTTTTTGCGGGTTTCCTAGTCCCTTTTCCCAAAACGTTTTTCTCGCTTTAAAAAGTCTTTTTCCCGAAACTCTGTGGATTTAGTTCCGATCGGTGTTTTTTATGATGTATGGTTTTTTGAACTGTTTTTTGCTCCAAAAACAATTATACGTGAACAGTGTCAACCTTTAAACCATGCCTTTAAAAAAAATTAGAAGTCGTAATGACAGACCTAATTTTTTTTGCCTCGAAAATTTTGGAAAAAGTTTAAAGGGGGCTCTGTTTTTTCCATTTTTTAGACCCTTTTGCTGCTTAAAGGGGTGCAATTTTGCAGGAAAGGGGTTCCTGAGGGGTATTCTAAATCAACTTCTAGAATGAAACCCCGCTTTTTTTGACCCCGGGGTCAAACCCCCTCAAAACCCCTTTAATGCTTTTGAATATTTTGTATTTCTGTGGGACATTTTAAAGTTGCCCTAATGGAAGCGGGTTGCGCCCTTGCCCATCCTTTCCGGGTTGTTTGATCTAAATACATGAGAAAGTTTGCCCCTTTTACTAGGATCATAATTTGGTATTTGTTGTTTGCTTTAAAAGTAAAAGGGGCCCACGCCCCCCCCCCCTTTCCCCCCCGCAAACCCTTTTTTAAACATCTGAATCATTGGTTTGGCCCGCCCAAAAAAATCAATTGTACTCCCCGTAAAAATTTAAGAAAAAGTCCCCCAAATCATTTTTTCCCCGGGAAACCCAATTTTAATGCGTGGGTCCAGGCTAAATGTTCATGCAGGTTTTTTATAATTTTTAAAAACGGGCCGCCAAAAAACATTCATCAGCCCAAAAAGTTGTCATGATAGTCTCCCCTTGGGGTTTTAAAACCCAATTCTTTCCCCCCGCATCTTGAGCATGCTGGGGGAATCGAAAAAACCCGAATTTTCCCTTTCCCCTGAGCTAAAAAGAACCCCGGGCCTTTTTGGCGGAAGTTGTCTTCATAAACCCTTTTCCCCAAATTTCATTATTCCTAAGGGTTTAAAAGGCCCCTTTTTACGAGAGTTGGGTCAAAATATTCTTCCCTTTTTTGGGGGAGGGCTTTAAAGGGCATAGCTAGTGACTCTAATGATCCCAAACATGTGCTGCATAGATTCCCTAAAAAAACATGTTATTTTAAAATGAAACCATGTACTTTTCGATTTACGTGCAATGCATAAAACCTAAAGGCGTTTGGGTTTCTCTTGCATTATAAGGTGGAGCGTAACCCGCAAAAATTTTTGAAAGAAAAAGGCAGCTTTTCCCTGCCCTTTTGGGTTTAAAAATTTTGTTTAAAAATTGCATTTAAATGTCGCCGCTCCCCTGGGGGTTTTTTCCCCTAAAGTGATTTTGGTCTCTTTCTGTCGGATTGGTTTCCTCACGGTTTAAAAATTGTTTTTAAAACCCAAATCCAACAAAGGGGTTTGGGAATTTTTACGTTGTTGGTTTTCGGGGTCAATTTTGTTTCAGAAAAGTTTTTGAAAAATTAGAACAATTTTTACGCACTTTTTTTGCATGCTTTTTAAAAAAGTTTCTGCGCATCGGTCCTCTATAAAATTTTGGGGTTTGAATGGGGAACATCCGACCTGAAAAACGATGAAAGGGAAATGAACAAATCTGATGATTTTCTCATTAAGACTGTTTTTCCCAAGTTTTTGTGGCCTGGCCCTTTATAAGGAAAAATAAGCGACTCGAAGTCTGCTTAAAAAACCCTATGGAGAATTTTGATCGTTTTCCCGTTCTTTAAAAATAAATTTAGATCCAGGTTGGGGGGGTAAATTGTTCTGTATTCCCGTCAAATGGGGCCAAAAACCCGTGTTTTTATGTTCCCGTGTTAACAGAAAGGAAAATTTTTGTTAAAAATTTTCTCCCGAAATTTTGTTTGTGCCCCTCTTTTGAATATCTGCAAATTTGTTTACTCATTTTTCGTATCAAAAGTGTAAAAGCGGTAAACCCTTTCCGGTGAAAACATCAGAAATAAGTCAACTGATTTTTTTTCTGGTTCCCCCAAACGTTGGGTGTTTTTAGACACTTTAAAAGGGTGTAGATTTTTTTCCCCATCCCCTGTGTAGAAAATTAACAGTTTTTTGGTTTTTTTTGTTCTTCAAATGATCCAATTTTTTCCACGCTAACAGGAAAAGGGTAATTCCCCAAAGTTAAAAATCATTGATGTAAGGTGATAGTTGTACTCCCCTCTGCGGTTTTTTTGGACGTGATGCAGGGCCCTTCGAGAACCCCACAAAAAATTTTTTTGTTGTAATTTTTTATGTTTGAACTGCTCTTTTTGCTCCCCAAAGCTGGGGGCAGGGAAAAGTAAGCCTTGCCCAAAAATTTGGGCCTACTTTGCCCGTTTTAATTGATTCAAAGGGCTTCGCCCCCGGGCCAAACCAGAGCCCTATTTTTTGCTTCTTTAGCGGCCACATCAAACTGTGTAACATTTTGTCTGCCCAACCAGGTGTTTAAATCATTTTTGGGGAAAGAATGTCCCGTTGTTTTGTTGGCCCAATTTCCAAAATTTTTTTCATTTTTTTATATAGGGCGATTTAAAAAAAGCCAACATTTTTTAAAAATTTGGGGGGGCTATTTTTTATTTAAACCCGGAAAATTAGAAATTTCATGGGGCAAAACTTGCCTGGGACGTTTTTTGGGTCAATGACTTTTTAGAAAAAAAGAAAAACCCAAGGTTTTTTGGGGGGGGACCCAAGAAGCACTGTTTCACCTGCCCTTTTGAGCCGCCCGTACCAAACCCGGAGGCCCGCGCTGGTTTTACGATGGGTACAGGGACGCGCCGGACACTCCATTAAGATATCAAGGGGCCTAACTGCTCCTGAAAAGAGGTAAACAGACCCGCAGGATGCAACTCATAACAGCCCTTTAAAAAAGCATCCCCCCTGGGTGTAACCCGCCCCTATTTCATGACTGCAGGCCCCCCGGCGAGAAAAAACCACCCTCCCCGCTGCCCAGCCCACCCCACAGACCCAACCACCCTGCCCCCGGAAAAAGGAAAAGAGGCCCCTTTCCCGACCCAGCCCAAACTTTCGCCTTTCGGTCTTTTGTGCCCTCAAGGAGAAAACCAAAGTTGGTTTGTCCCTTTCCCCTTCAAAGGACTTTCCTGTGGGGCGTGGGTCTTTTTTCAACCCCATGGAAACCCTTTTTCCCCGGGAAACCCCGTTAAGGGGAAAAAAAGAAAAAGAAACCCGAAGGTGCTGGGGAGGGACCCCCCGAAGCACTGTCTTTACCGCCTTTTAAGCCCGCCCCGTACCGCCCTTGGGGGCCTGCGCTGTGTTGACGTGGGTAAAAGGGACGCGCAAAGGCAACCCCTTAAGATATCAAGGGACATTTAAAGCTCCGAACAGAGGTAAATCAGACTGCAGGATGCAAAAAAATAACAGCCTTAAAATGCCCCCCCATGGGTGTTAAAAAGCCCGTATTTCATGATGCAGAGCCACCCGGGGAGAAACACCACCCTCCCGCTGCCCAGGACCCCCCCACAGACCCAACCACCCCTTTCCCCCGGGCGGAAAGAAGAGAGTGCCCCCTCCCGGGCAAACCAAGCTTTCGCCATCGGTCTTATGTGCCCTCAAGAGGAAAACCAAAGTTTAGTCTTTCCCCCTTTAAGGGCTTTTGATTAATTTCATTTTAAAACTTTTGAAAAAACCTCTTCCCAAAGCATTTTCCCTTTAAACAATTCATCGGGGCCCTTTAAAAATCTTTTGCCCGTGAGTTTTTTTTCCCAACTCAAAATATTTAAATTTTAAATTTAAAAAAAAAACAACCCACTCCCAAAAGTCGTCTTAATCAAATCAATATCAACGGTTTTTTTGTGCTTTGGGCTCATAAACTAAAGTATAAAACAACCCCTTTTTGTTGTTAAAGGAGGTGTTTAGAAAGAGTTTAAAAAGTTTCGTTTACTTTTTTTAAAAAATTCCTTTTTTTTTGCTCGGTGTCCCGGCTGTTGAGAAAAAAATTGCTCTTGCCTTTTTTGAGGGTCAAAATTTTTTCTTTTATAACAAACCCCCCGGGGTAAACGATTTTAAAATTTTCATCCGTGAAAGTTTTTAGTCAAATAGGCTTTATTTTTTGTCCCGTTTGAAAGAACCCAAGTTTCTGTTAATTTGTTGAACCATTTGCTTTTGTCTTTTTGGGGTTTAGTTTTTATTTTTTTTCTAGCGAACCACAGCAATGAGCCAGGGCCCAGAAACTAAAGACAAAACCCCTAAAAGGTTTTAAAACTCGGGTGCACCTACGCCTGTTGGGTAAGAGGGCCAACACTCGTTTTCCCGTGTGCAGCGCTTAAAAGTTTTATGCTCCCCGTTTTTAAATTGTAACAGCATTTAAAAACAGCAGAAAAAACCTTTCGTTTTTTTTTGCTGTATTTTGAAAGGTCTTTTCAAATTTTTTTTTTGCATTTGCGTAATGTTTGTTAAACTAAAGGGTTTTTTGGGCAGGGTTTCTATTTGCAGCAGAGGGGCACCACTATCCCTTTCTTGGCGACTCCGGTGGGTGTAGGCACCTTTGGAAAACCTGAACAGACATGCTTTTTTTTTTAAAAAAAAAAATAATTTTTGTTTTATATACTTTTAATCGTTATCTTTAAATTTCCGTGGCACCCTATATTTAAAAAAAAAATGTACTTAAAAAGGTTTACCCCGGCCCCCTTTTCCCCTTTACAATTGAATGTTTAATTTGTCCCCTAACCCGTTTTTTCCCCCTTTCCTAAACTGTTATCCCTGTTGACCTTAGGTCAAACATAAAAACCCTTTTCGTTGTTAAAAAAATCACAAGCCCAACACTGTGAAGTGCGGGTTTAGACCAAGGGCCCGCTGTTGGCTTTTACCCTCCCGCCTCCAAAAAAGTTTTCTTATTTCACAAAAAAGCTGATAAGGGTTTTAACCCCCTACGTAGATTTGGTTAGGACCCCCCTCAATTGTACATTTCACTTTGGGTTTTTTTTGGATTAAAAAAAAATTTTCAGTTTGTCTTTTTGAATGGCCCTTTATCTTCCACAGCAATAAAATAAACCCTTTAAACGATCTTGCTGCAGCACTAAAACTAAAAAATTCCCTATAGTGTCTGCCCCGTTTTGGATTGTTTTTATGATGAATAAATCTTTTTGTAATATTGCTAATTTTTTACAATAATTTTTGCCAATCAGCCCTTTCTAAAAAAAGGGTTTCTCCCCGGGCCCCCAAACTCTAACGAGATGTTCCAAAAAAGCTGTACTTTGCTCCCGGGGTCTTTGATTTTTAAAAAAAACGTTTGTAATTTATTAAAAATTAAACTCATAACAAAACTGTCTTTAATGCTCCCTTTAAAGTATGGTGGGATGAGATTTTTAAAAAAATCCCAAAAATAAGGGGGATAAAAAAGCGTTACCCCTACGCAAAACTTTTCTGTTTATGTTTTTGCCCGGGTTTAGCATCTTCGGCGCCTATTCAATGTTTTACGCTTCTTTTTTTTCGATTCCTTTAAAAGCAAGATCAGCCCCTTTTATTTTCGGTTAAACCATGATCAGAATAGGGGTTTAAAAAATTTTCCCGCATTTTTTGTTTAAAAAAAATATTTCTTGCCCCCCAAGTTTTTAAAAAAATTTTTTTAACGATTTCCCGCCCCAAAAATTTTGGCCCCAAATTTTCCTGTTTGGTCTGTTTTTTGAAGCGGGGGTTCTATTTTTAAAGTAAGACGCGCAGAGCCGGCACAATTTACTTTTATCCCGCACCCAGGTCTGGGGAAAAAAGAAGAAAGGGAAATTTGAAACCCCCATCAAAAGTTAAAGGAAAAATTTTTTGGAAAAGTAAAAATTCCGCTTTTTTCCCCTTTACCCCCAAAGGGCTTCAGTCCTATGGGGGGCAAGAATCGAGGGCCTATGCTTGGAAAATTTTTTTTTTTAAAAAAAAAAAAAAAAAAGAAATTATTTAAAAACATGGCAAGCATTGAAGGTGAAGAAGATTATGATGTTTTAGATCCTGGGGACGACCTGAAATGAAATTTACTCCTTTGGTTTAAAATCGCTGGGGGTTCTTTGCATGTGAATTAGTAGAAGGGCAGCAAAGGCGTGAAAATTAAAAAGAAAGTTTAAAGGGCCCGATCATTTCCCCAAAAATTTTGGACTAGAACCTCCCGGGAAAATATATACCCTGCTGGTTTTGAAGTAAAAAAATGAAACCCTTTTTTGTTTAAAAACCCCCCAAGGAGAACGTGTTCCCCTTACGCTAAACGAAACCCTCAAGGTTTGAGGCGCAGATACCAAATTTGGGCCCCCAAAGGGTCAGGGCGAAACGAGGGGAAACGCCTTGGCCGTAAAATAAACCAAAAAATTAAATCCGGACGAAGTTGGTTCCTTTTTAAACCCTAAAAACAAGAACTCCCCCAAAGCTAACCCCAAAACCAAAAAATGCCCCTGAAATTTTGAACAAACAAAAGTCAAAATAATAAAAGCAATAAAGCCAGGAACACTGAAAGAAAAAAAAGGCATTTTCAAATTTAAATATCCGCCCCTGCTCACGGGAAATATAGAGGGGGGCTATAAAAAATTAAAAGCCTTGATCGTTTCCTTTTTTAAACCCTTTAGAGGAGAATTAATAAACAATTTAGCAAAACTGCCGGGAAATAAAAAGGAAGGGTATAGAAAAAGAAAAAAAAAACTTGCGATGCTGACGAAAGCCAACTTAGGACTGAGATTTAAAAAAAGAATAGAAAAAAAGATAGATACCTTTAAAATAGAAAGATTGCTAGACTAAAAGTGTTGAATACTAACCGAGAAAAAAAAACCCAAAATCCCCGTAAGGAAGTAAAAGAAAATAACCCAAAAAAAATTTTATGAAAAAAACAAAAAGCTTTGCAGAACGAAAAACGAACGTGTTTTTGAAAAGCAGGGAGTCCCCCATTAAACAAGCGTTATAACAGCCTTAGGATTTGCAATAAGTACGCTGGTGTTGGCTATTACTGGCGGCGGTGGTCAAAGTCCAGTGCCTCCACCACCATCGCCTCCATCGCCACCTGATAAATCATGGGTAAAAAAACAGCTTGATCATCTTGCGGGTTTATTAAAAAAATTAGCCAGTAAAGCCATGGACGCTTTGCCGGGTATATTAGGGAGTATTGTTAGCTGGCTTTTGTCTACTGCAAGCAAAGTAGTTGGCTTTATGGCCGAGCACTTATGGACATTAGTTCTCTTAATAGTTGGGTTAATATTTAGTAAAATAAAGACCAAGTAATCCTAAGCAAGTTAATCCAAAAACAAGCGCTGTCTTTTCATATTCATGGTCATTATTTTTTTTGACTTCTTCAACGGTCTTCAGGCTTTGGGCTGCGGGGATTGGATGACTTATTCTTGGGGGGTCGACTTGTTTGTTTACTGCTTGCAATATTACAGGCTCAGAATTTATGTCGTTTTGTCCAACCTTCTGTTCATTTCCTGCAACAAGGATTTCATTATTGTAGTTTATTATTGTTCCTACCTGGAGTCTGAGGTCAGAAGGTAGCATGTATAAACCAGTGCCAGCAGCAAAGTCTACTTTCGATCTTGCGAATTGTAAAACATTTTGGTACCTTTTAATACTTGAAGGTAAATCAACTGTAGAATTAATGGCGTCCTCTAAATTTGCTAAGTATTGTTTTTGCGCGTCAAAGCCAGTAGAAGGATCAGTTATGCTCGATCTTGCCTGTGCTTGCGAACCTAGCAAACACCAAACGTAAGTACGAATAGAGTCGTTTATTCGTTCTATTCCTGCTTTAGTTAGGCCCTTAGAAGTGTCTAAGATAAATGTTGTCCATGCTGTTTTATGCTCTTGCTCTATGGACCCGAGGTGAACGCCTGTGCCTGAAGAGAAAGATGTGTAAAGAGGATTCCAGTCATAGTTATACTTTCTGTGCACGCCCCAAAAATAAGGGGTGCCTAAGCCATGATTAAGGTCCAACTTTGTCTAAAGTTTTCCTGAACATTAATATTGAATTCGTTACGGTCCTTTCAAAACCCTTTCATGCTATTCTGTTGCTGAAATGGATTAAACGGTTTGTCATTGGTAATGGTGCTTGCATTTCATTTCAAAATACGTCTGAAGGTGTAATAAAAATGAAATTTTATACACTGACCTCACCAAAGGATCAGGATGATTTAAGTGATCAGCATACGATACTCCACACCCAGTTGATGCACAAAACACAGCAAAGTTTAACTGGTTTGATAAAACTGCATGGGATGACTGACCACACTTTCGCGATGTATTTTTTTTTTAAATAGGAGGGTTAAGATATCTGTTTAATGGCGTACTCACCTTTACTTAAAAGGGTGTCAGTCTGGTCACAGAAATGACAAGGGCGTCAGTTGTTATATTTTTAAGATTGTAGTGCGGCCCAACAGAATATTTTGCATCAGTATATTTTGAATGCACTCTTTTTTTATTTCGTTTAAAAAATGTTTGTAACAATAACAACTCAAGACCGTCCTTCGTTTTTAGAACATGCTATGAAAACAATTGCGGAACCAGAATGGTTGCGCTTCATGAAATATTTTACAAAGTCGTATGGTTTAATATAAGTGAATCAAAGAAGAATAATAAGATTCAAAAAAATTAACAAAAAAAGGGGTCATATTTAGCCAGTTTAAAAATACCTGATGGTTATTACGGGTTTTGCTCACTAAAAGAAGCAATGAGTAACTTTGACATTACTCTCAAACTTAACAATGCAAATCTAAAAACAATGTTAACATTAAAGCCTGAAGAAGAAGTGGGTTACTATTTTGAGGAGAGCTACTAAAATGTTAGGCTTTACAACGCCACCGGCCCA
>JAFLJL010018624.1:26283-38783 GCA_018398815.1 Conus ventricosus | reverse complement strand
GTCACAACGGCTATTTGATGAAAAGCAGAGGAAAAAGATATCTTTGAAACCGTTATAACAGCTTTTTAACGTTTTTTAACGGTTTTATTATTTTTTTTTGAATTCCCCAAAACTTGGGGGTCCCAAGTATCCAAAATTTCATTACATGGTTGACCTTTTTGCTTGCGAAAAAGAGCAAAAAGTTCCCAATATATTATTTATTTTTTTTTTTATTTTAATATATTTTTTTTTGTTTTTATATTTTTTTTTAAAAATGATTTTTTTTTAATCTTTGGGGGTTTTAAAAATTTTAATTGGGAAATTTCTTTTTTTTTTCCGTGTTCGCTGTATCGGGGGGTTTTTTTTGAGCTTTTTATTGGTGGGGGCCCTTTGGGTTTTGGGGCATGGGGTTTCCTTTTTTTTTCCCTTTTTGTTTTGGGGTTTTTCATTTTTTTATCCCTCATTGTTTTTTTTTTTTGGGTTTAAAATTGAAAGTTGGTTTAAAGTTTTTTTTGTTAAAATTTTGACTTTTTGAAAAATTCTTTGGTGAGTTTTTTAGATTTTGGATATTTGTGGATTTCGTCTTGGGTTTCCAAATATATTTTTTTCTTTTTTTTTTTTTTCTTCTTTATTTTGTTTTTGTTTTTTCTTTTTTTGGGTTTTTTGTATTTGTATGTTTTTTTTTCTTTTTTTTTTTTAAGTCCCCTTTCTGTTTTTATGTTTATTTTGGGGGAACCCCCTTTCGGTGCATTGAAAGGTTTTTTTTCCCCCCTTTTTTCTGGGGTTGTTTTTTTTTGGGATGGTTTTGGTTTTTGGGTTGGGTACATAAAAAGTTTACGTGTTTTTTTAAATTTTAATTTGTGTTTTTTTGGTTTTTAGTTGTTTTTTAAGATTCTTTCCCTTTTTGTTTTGACCCTTTGGGGGGTATCTTTTTTTTTTTTAAATTTTCTTGTTTTATTTTGTTTTGGGGTTGTTTTGATTTGTTTTATCCAGAGGCCTCGGTTTCTCTGTGCACTTTTTTAAAATTTTCTGGGGGGACGGTTTGATGCCTTTTTTTCCAGGGGGTTTGCTTTTATTTAATGGTGGGTTATTTTGGTGTTTTAAAAAAAAGGGTTTCTTTTTGCGGGTTTTATAATGTTTTTTGGTGTGAGAATGTTCACTACCTTTTTTTTGCTTCTGGAAATTTTTTAAAGGGGTTTGGGTTTTGTGTTCTTTCTTCTTTTTTTTGAGGTTTTTTTGTTTTGTGAGAATAACCTGAAACCCCCTTGTTTTGATTTTTTTTTGGATGTTAACATGAAGTGCCTTCAAGGTTTTAAATATATATTTGGGAAATTTTACGGGGGTTTTTATTTTATTTTTTTTTTTTTTTTCTTGGTTGGGGGAAAAATGTTTTCCTTTCCCATGGGGGAGGCAAATTTGGGGGTTTTTTTTTCCCAATTATAGGGGGAAAAAATTTTCCTTTCAGTTTTAAATTAGTTTTATTTTTATTGGTTTTTTACCAAGGTACTTGTATGGTTCTTAAGGGTTGTTTTTTTTTAATTTAAAAAGAATTTATTTTTTTTAGAAAGGGTTTTTGGGGATAGGGGAAAAAGGAGGGAAACCGTTGTTTTAAGTTTTTTTCCCTTTGATTAAGGGAGTTTTTTATCAGATGAGATTTTACAATTACCATTGGTTGTTTTTGTCCTAAACCACTATGAATTAACAAGGGGGGGGAAGGGGGGGGGGGTTAAAAAAAGGGGGGGGGTTTTTGTGGTTTTACTTTTTGAAAGGGGAAAAAAAAAGTCAAAAAATGGCATTAAAACAAAATTACAAAAAAGGTTGAAAAACCCCAAGGGATTTTAAAAAACACGGTTTTCCTTGATTTTTAAACGTTAATAAATTTTCGTCATGGAAAAATTTAACCCCCCCAAATTTAGAAAACAAAAATCAATTTTCAATAAGAACACTCAACCCCCCCTTTTGTTGGGAGGATTAAACCTTTTTGAAAAATTTTTATGACAGAAGAAAATTAAATCCAAATATTTAAAAACGAACCAATTACAAACGTAATTATAAAACCCCAAAAGAACGGGGGCCTAACAAGGGGGGTTACAACTTCAACACAATATTTTCCCCCAACTAAAAATTCCAAAAACCATTCGCCAACAGTTTTTCTTAAACCCCCCTCCTCCAAACCCCTTCCCCCCCCTTTTTCTTCCCCCAAACCCCCCCCCCCCCCCCCCCCCCCCCCCCCCCCCCCCCCCCCCCCCCCCCCCCCCCCCCCAACCCAAACTAACACAAGGTCAAAAATTTTAATTTAAACAACAACCCTTTTTTTCGGGTCAAACCCCAAGTGCCCCCTGGGCGATGCATCGTACCATGCAATAAAACTCACACGCCCGTAACCCTTGGCTTTTTGGCCCAACAGGACCTGTTGTTGTTGTTTTTGTCGTCCCTGCAAAAAGACCCGGGATCATCCGAACACCCGAGCATTTGAACACTAGGCACAAAGCTCGCGGGGGGATGAGCTACGTGTGGCCCGTTTTTGATTACCCCCACATGGGCAGCCACCCGACTTGGGGGGTTTGGGGAGATGTTTTTGTTTTGGAGCTTTTACACTGAAGACAATCCCACAACTATGCAGAGCTTTAAAACATTTTGATTCCCTTGGTGTTTGGCCTATGTCAATTGGTCTGACCCCCTTTAACCCCAAGGGGTACAGGACATGTGAATCGAGACTTACTCAACAAATTTAAACTTCCCGGCATACACACCCGAAAACCAGGGAATGAACTCCGACACAATGACAGACCAAACCCCAAATTAAAAGCCGAAAAAAATTTTGTAACACGTGCAGACCTTTCCTGATTAGAATGCCAAAACTACAAAAAATTTTGCAATGTTCACAAACTTTCAAGTTTAATTAACCCGGGTCCAATTCCAACAACGGGCATTTAAAAGCAGCAGGACCAATTAAAAATTCCAAAAACGGGGTCGCTATAAATATCGCGAAGGGCCCCAACCCAAGTTGTCCAAAATGTAAAAAAATTGTTGATAAAAATGTTTTTGCCACCACAAAAAAGACAATTTGTCTTGAAAACCTGTGCAGCCTGCGCACACAAAAGTAATGTTAATTACCAAATTAAACAGCTTGCAAGAAAATTTACTAAATAATTAAAGTCCAAAGGGTTTTTTTTTTTGCTAGTGTTTTTTCACACAGGGTGTCCACTCCACGACCGATTAAACGTGGCTCTTTCCTTGACCCTGGAAATTGTTCAATGCTGTTACCTAAAAAGCCCCTGTTTGTCGTCAAATTACATGTCCACTCGGACTGTCACGCAAACCGGGAGTAGCCCACACCTGTCACTCCTCGCACAGGGATCCTCCCCAGAAAAGGCAGGTTAAGGCCCCGCTAGGCGGTTACGGGTATTGTGGACCTTACGGGACTCCCCACGAAAAACCTTCATGAATCCCTAGTGCCCTACACATATGATTCATGTTCTCTGAGAAAAACCCCCCTGGGTCAAAGTCCGCTGTGAAATTTGTCTCTTAATAAAAAAACCACTCCAATAAAGTGCCCCCAATGGTAAACCTTATAAAAATGAAAACCCAGCATTAGCACTTAGCTTTGTCAAATTATTACCCATTTGTAAAAAAGGAAGAGTTTTCCCAGAAGATTTTACACGCTTACTTTACAACCATCAGTGCCACACGTGTACCAATCAAATAAAAATCAGCCAATTTAAAAACACAAGCCGGTCCGCCCCATACCCAATTTTAAAAGACTTTCCTTAAATTGCAGAAAAACCCCAAAAAAAAAATGCTGGCTTCCACAAAATTAAATTTGTTGGAACATGGCCCCAAAATATGTAACTTGGAAAAAAAGATTTTAAATATGCAGTTATTTTGCCCAAAAAAAATCTGTCGGTCAGGTCACTCCCACTGCTGCAAACTTCACTTACAATTTTCAGCCTTGCCCAAAACCATGGGGAAACCCAACCAAAACCACATCCAAACCCCAAAAACCTTGGGGACTGTAAATTTTTTTAAAAGTTGATTCGCTAAAATACCAGGATTACTCCAACGACTGAGAAATGCCCTAAGGTTGACAAACATTCATAAATTTGAAAACTTTTCATCATGTACAACTTAAAACCCAATTTCAAACAAGGGGTGTCCCCCTGATTAACTTCCAGAAGGTGCCAACAGATGAAAACCAAAAAAAAAAATTTTTCCTGGTCTGGCATTAGGCCTGCAAATTTAAGATAACAGTCTTTACTGCACCGCCGGTTCCAGTGGCTGAAATTTACTAAAAGATCACAAAAAATGAATGTTCACCACGCACAAAACCCTACATTGATCTTACAGCCCAATCATTTCTTTATAACTACTCATGAACCATTACACTGTTTAATTACAAAACCATACCCCTTCCTGGCACTAACACGCCCCTTGCCTGGCCCCTCAGACAGTTCCCAGCTCCAGTCCCCAAAAATAAAACCAAAAAAGATAAGGATTTCCTTTCTGAGTTCCCGCTACCCTGGCTCAATCCAACCAAACCAGGTTCGATGTTTTGGATTACTAAATGTCTACATAAATTATACCAAACGTACCTTGAACCCGTGTCGGCCCAACCCGAGTTGGGGTCCGCGCAAAAGGCCCCCCCAGACGGCACGTCCACGCACCCAACCACAGCAAAAACCCTTTTCACCCACCGGGTTTTTCAGGTCAAGGTTACAGTTCAACAAAAAGCAGAAACCCAAAGTCTTCATCCCCCGGGCTGGGGAACCTGGTTACAGTTCCCAAAAGGGAATGCAGAACCAAGTTTTCCCCCCACCGGGTCTGGGGAAAACCCGGTTACATTTTCAACAAAATGAGAAACCAAGTCTTCACAAATCAGTACAAAAGTCCTTTAGTACCTCCAACAGCGGAGAATTTTTTCACAGAAAACAGAATCAGCCCCCTCCGACTAAGGCAGCTGGGGAAAACCCTAACCCCAAACCCCGAACAAAAGGTTTCAAAAAGGATTCCCAGGATTTCCAATTTTTGAATCAACCCACAACGTCAGGACTTCCCTTGAAAAACAGCTGCAAAAACACTGAGAAAAGTTCCCCCAAACCCCCCCACCCTGCTTTACAGTAAACTTGGTTGTGATTGGTAATTCAGAAAGGTTTTAACTTGTTGGGCAACTACAGTGAGGATGATGCTGCCCCAAATTTTCCCCCTTCCACGGAAAACCAAAAAAGTTCAAGTCCCTCCCTACCCTCCCAAGCTGTGCTGCCCACAGATTTCCCGACGCACACACCGCATGCGCGTGAGCGGAAATACGCGGCTCACCCTGCCATTTAGAGGAAATATTGACTTAAACGAACAGCAAGTTACATGAATGGAACATGATCGTCCGCCTGCCAAGTTCAAAACATGATCGCCCCCCACTGATCTATCTGTAATAGAAATTAATGTCGGGTCAAGTAGCAATGTCAGTGCCCTGACGATTTTTACAGGGGTTCCCCTCCTAAAAAGATAACGGGGCATTTTTAGGCTTTTGTAATCCGTTTTTAAAAAGGGAAAAAAGTCAATTTATTGGAAAAAATTCGATCCATCTTACTGCTGAATTTATTGCTATTCTTTGGCTTCAATTACATATTTGATTTTCCATTACAGTTATTTCAAATCTTATTTTGTTTTGTTTTCAATCGGTGCTTAGTTTAGATCTCAGATTAAAAGAAAAAGCCCAAAATTTTTAGAAACCGTCTTTTAATTCATATCTTAACTTTAAAAAGGGCCCAACTTTTCCTTTGTGGGTTCCTTCCATTGGATTTTCTTCAAATAGTAGGCTAAAAGTAGCAAAAAAAAAGGGCAAAAGGGGGGCCGAACCCACTGAAATTCATTTTCCCTTATCTTTCGGGGGTTTTTTCCCCCTGCTGGAACAAGCGTATGGAGTAGTTTAAAAGGGCTATGCCCTGGAAAAAGATAGATCCCCAAGAATAAGTTATTGATTCTCGTGGTTTGGATACAAATCATTTTTGAATCTTACTCCCGTATCAAATTCGACAGATTATTTCGCTATTTTCAGGATAAAACTTAATGCGTTCATACAAAATACAGAAAAAATGTTAGATGTTTTGGGTGAACAAATTTCTGAAAGCCATATTTTGAATGTCAGGATGTGGGGGGTGTGTGTGTGTTGTGTGTGGGTGTGTGTGTGTTGTTGTGTGGTGTGTGGGGTCTTTCTGGTGATTTATGTTATTTTGGTAGGAGGAACTTTCGTCTAGGGCGGCCGCGCTGATCATCTCCACTTTAGTCAAATTTGCCTGCCTGGTTTCCCCAAGTAGGGTACCCTTGTTGTGCACAAGTTGTATCTTTTTGGAGGGGGTCGACCTGGTCTTGGGCTATCTTCCAGGAAATGTCGTAGAAATATTGTTTTTTTTGTGCCCATATGTGTTTATTAATTTGTCTGGTTTTTGTACCTTTTTGCTTAAATGTTTTTTTTTGGGTTTTGCATTTTGGTTACTTTTTGAATGTTGTTTCTGTATTCAATGTAGGTTTTGTTTTTGCGGTTTTTCTCCGTGGTTGCTTGGTATTTTAAAATTTTTTTCAGTTTATATTTTATAATACATATATATTATTATAATATATTTTATACAACAAACAAATAAATTCCAAGGAAAATACCGAGCACCGTTCCAGCAACTTACAGGCAGTTGGTGTTGAAATGATTGAAGAATATTGAATTAAAAAAATTTTAAAAAAAAGCTTGCTTTATTTTTTTTGATTGAAAAAAATAGGGGGGGGGATACGCATCATCCCTGGTGGAGTGTTCTCCCAAACTAACATTTTGGTGTTGAGGGGGGATGGGGAAAAATAAAATAAATGCTTCTCAAAAGAGCTTCGCAGTTTATTCCCCAAAAGGGGGAGAGACTCCCCCAAAGGGGGAAATCAAACATAAACCCCTGGTTTTTCACCGTTTTTCGAATTGGTGGTTTCTCCTCAGTGACGCGGAAAGTGGTAATTGGACTCCTCTGCCTTTCATTTTTTAAGAGAATGCAATCCAGAAAAGGCGGTGTGCAATATGTAGTATTTTTTTGGGTTTTTTAAAAAAAACCAACCCAAAGGTCCTTTAAAGAAGCAAAAAAAAATCTGAAAGAGCAAAACAAGCTCATTTTTTTAAAAAGTAGAAAATATAAAAAGTATCCTCAAAGCAAAGTGCTGGGGGCCTTCGGGGAATGAATCGAAGGACTAAAATAAAAAAAAATAATTTCAAGGAAAAGTACCGAGACTGTTCCAGAAATTTACGAGCGCTTGGTTTTGCATTGCGCAAGAAATATTAAATTTAAAAAACAAGCTTGCTCTTATGTCTTGATTGAAGAAATGGGGGGGGAGAAACGCATTCTACCTGCAGTGGCAGATGATTCCCCTAACTAACAATGTGTGTTGAGTGGGTGGTGGGGAAAAAATAAAAAAAATGTTCAAAAAAGGGCCCTTCAGCAAGCTTTTTTCTCCAAGGGGGAGAGAACCCTCCAATGGGGGGGAAAACTCACTAACTAAAAACCCCCTGGCTTTTTCCGATATTCGAATTGGGGGTTTTCCCCTCAGTGCCCGGGGAAAAGTGGAAATTTGACTCTTTGCCTTTTTCATTTTTAAGAAGAATGAAAACCCAGGTTGAATGGATCTCCCCTATTTTTTCAATCTAGCAAAAGGAAAGTTTGTTTTTAATTTAATATTTCTTCGTCTTGCAACCCAAGTGCTCTGTATTTGGGGAACGGTGCTCGGTATTTTTTCCGGGAAATTTTTTTTTGTTTTTGTTTTTTACCCCCTTTTGCGGATTCATTCCAAAAACTGGCCCCGACTTGGTTTAGAGGTATCTTTTTATATTTTCTACTTTCACAAAAAAATTGTGTTGTTTTGTCTTTTTATTTTTTTGCTTCTTAGTGGCCCTTTGGTTGTTTTTTTGAAAACTAAACAAACATACGACAGTATTGCCACCACCTTTTCTGGGATTGCATTCTTCTTAAAACTGAAAAGGCAGAGGAGCAAAATTCCCCTTTTCCCGCGGTCACCGAGGAGAAACCCTAGTTTTAAAATATCGGTATATGACAGGGTTATATTTTAGTGAGTTTCCCCCCCTATTGGAGGATGTTTCCCCCTTGGAAATTTAAGCTTGTGAAGGCTCTTTTTTGAAAGCTTTTTTTTTTTTCCCCCTCCCCCCAACTCAAGCAAAAATTCTGTTAGTTGGGCAGAATCATTCCCCTGAGGGGGGAATGCGTTCTCCCCTATTTCTTCAATCTAAGACATAAGAGAAGCTTTTTTTATAATTCAATATTTTTATATATATTTTATTTAGGTGTGTGGGGGGGGGGGGGGGTTGTATGTTTGCACTGTGCGAAAAGGACAGAAGCCACCAAAGACCGTGACACACGCTTCGTGGTTTGTTCAGCGAGTAGTTAAACTTCACTTGTGAGTGAGAAAACCTGTGTTTTGTAAAAATGTTCCCACCTCCTCTAGGGGAGTATACAACAATCGACCCGAAAAAAGATGCTCTCTTTTCGTGCTAAACTCAAGCTGGGTATATAGTCAAGTGGATTAATACATAATACACACACGATACGACCACAACAAGCATGGGCGCCGCACGCCGGACGCCGCAAGCCGCACACACCACCACACACACAACACACACCGCACACACTCCACACACACACGCACATGCATGGACGCGCGCACCAATAATAGAAATCATTTCAATCTTTTGGTTTTGCACTGCAATTTTCATTTGTGGATCGGGGCCCGACAGATCATTGAAAAAAGCCATTTTATTCCCCGCATGAGAATGAAAAATCATGGCTGACTTTCCCTGTGGGCCCCTTTACATGTGGTATTTATGATAACGTTTAACACATAGGAAAAACAAAGCTTGGTGCTAAGAATTTGAGAACTCACCTTAAATCAAAGTCAAGCTTTTAACCCCATTGAAGTTTACAATTATTAGAGTCGGTTTTTGGCAGTCTGGGTGGGAAAAGGCCTAGCCATTGAAACTCAGGCCTTTGTGCACTTTCGAACTGGCGGCCTTGGTTGAGGTGATGGTGTCTGGGGCTCCCAAAACGTGGGACCCAAGAAGTGCAGGCTTGGGGCAGGTGCAGCCTCGGTTGGGGGGGGTTTTCCCCCGGGCCCTCGGGTGAGTTGCCCAAAGTGAGCAGGTTGGTGTTGCCCGTGAAAGGGGGGGGGGCCGCATGTTTAAAGTTTCACCGGCGTTATCAGGAGGGTTTGAGGGAGCAGAGGAGCCTTTGGTGTGAGTATTTTGCTTGCCCGGGTGAAACGGGGGGTCATGTTTCCTCCGTCTTTTTCGGTCAGGCCGCGTTAACGGCTGAAATGGCAGGAGGTGGTATAGGTCCAGATGGGAAAGAGTGTGAAATGGGGCAAAGATCGTTTTTGTCCCTGGGGGTGGGGGATGCTGGGCGAGAGCGGCCGGGGGGAAAAAATTTAAAACCGGATGGGACACCGTCCCGAGAAAAATCCTGCAGTTCTAGAGGTCCGGTTTGGCCGTAGATCACGACCCTCGGTCGTGAGCTGAGCTGCGGCCGTTGGTGGGTCCCCCAGGACCCGGTGAAGCACAACGTCGTGGTTCAGGATTGAAACGGGGGATTTGGGTCTGCAACAGGGGTCCTGAAGAGGGTATCGGGGCAAAGTTCTCTGACCACTGTGTGTGGTCCATGGGGTAAACTCAGGAATGAAGAAAGTGCCGTTCTTGGGTGGGATTGTCAGTGCACTGGTGGGGCATGAGGGGGCGGCTTGTGATCAGTGTATATGGAAAACTGTTGCCTTCCAAAAATGCAGAAATGCTTAAAGGACAGTAGATGGCAAGCAACTCCGTTTAAAAGTGGGAGCGCGTTGTTGAGCGGGGACGTTTCCGGGGAAAAAAAGTGATGGGTCTCCATAGCCCTCGTCCTGTTGTGACAATCTGCACCCTTTTTGGGTGAATCCAGTGCGTCCACGGAAAAGGGCGTTTCGGGCCGGGGTTTGGGTGAAAAAACTGACTGCAGAAACCCGGGCAGACTTGGCCTCTTGTAAAGGTCTGAATTAAACTGTCCCGATGAGCTTCTTGGATTTTTTTTTTGTCGCCTCAGTGAGTGGTAAGACGTTTGGTTTTTCCAGGGGGGAAATTGGTAAAAGTTCTTATCTCGGAAAATCGTCCGTGTTTGCCGCGGTATAGGAAGATCTGGTTGCATGAACTTTCTCGGGAAAAGGGGGAATTCCGCCTTGGGGACCAAGCCCGGAAATTTAAGGTGATGACCAAAAATACATTTCTTGATGTGCAGCAAATGTTTAGGTCGTAAATGGAAAAAAAGTGTGAGGTCGCCCCTGCTGCTCTGGGGTTTTGTTTGCACCAAGTATCACCCCGGTAAATTAAAAAAAGGGAAACCATCTTGAGGATTCCATCCCTGAGTCGTTTAAAAGCCTAGCTGCTTCTTAAAACCCAAAAGGCGTTGTCAAGAACTGTACGGTCAAAGGGTTAGACTGCAGTTGGGGAATGTCCTCGGGCACAGGTTCTGTTGTAACCAAACCCTCCCTGAAGAAATGCATTGAGATCCTGAATGTGGGGTTGAGGATGCGGTCTCCTTGGTTTTGTCTCGGTCGGCGCGGGGGCCCCAAGGCGCCCGCGGCCATGTTTTTCTTGACCATTTGCAAGGGGGAAGGGCCCAAAGGGGAAGGAGCGGCGAAAAAGTACGAGTTGCTCCTCTCGTCAAATGCGCTTTTGGGTGGTTTTCCCGGTTAGGCGGAGCCGTGATGACTGGAGGGCAGTAGCGGAAAAAGGGAACGCGCCATGGTTATTGTGTTTGAAAGAGGAACTAACAGTTAGGAAATTTCCTCCATACTCCTTTTTACCTTGGTGGGTTCTGTTTAACTTGGGTTTGTAACGGGGGGAGTTGTGCAACACACACACACACACACACAACCACACACAAACACAAAACACAAACACACAAAACACACCCACACAAAGAAAAAAAAATCTGCCCAGGGAGATCGCCTTCTGTTTGGGGAGGCCTTTGCCGTTGGGGAAGTGAGAAAAATTTTGCACCGGAAGGGGTTGGTGACATCAGCGATCCAAAACGTTTGGTGAAGCTGGCTTTTTTGCCCGGGTCGCAGCGGAATGTCTTGTTCCGTGGGAGGAATGGCGAAACCGTTGGGAGCCAAGGTTAGATCCCCGAGATTTCTTTCGACCCGTAGTTTGCTAGAAAAAACACAACAAAAACAGACTCGCTCCCCCGGTCGACGAGGAAAGACGGCCGAAAAGGAGGTCGCCCTGTATGTACCGTGTTGCTTGGTGGCTCGAGTTGTCCTTTGGGTCGCAGTGTCCGAGGGATGTCAAAGTTGTCCATGGTATCGCAGGTCTGTGTGCTTCAAGTTGTCCATGGTAAGCGTGTCCGAGGTGACTGCCCCAAAAAATGTCCATGGTTCAGCGTGTCCCAGGTGACTGTCAAAAAATTTTTCTGGTTTCAGCAGTGTCCGAGGTGATGTCCCTGGATCGCAGGTCTGAGGGGCTGCCCAAAAACGTCCATGGTATCGAGTGTTGAGGTGATGCCCAAAAATTTTTCCTTGGATCAGCAGTGTCCCAGGTGACTGCCAAAGATTGTTTTATGGTACAGCAGTGCCCAGGTGATGTCCTGGTTTCAGCGGTTGGGTGACTGCCAAAGATGTCCATGGTATCAGCGGTCGAGGTGCTGCCAAAGACTGTCCCTGGTTTTAGCAGTGTCGAGGGGACTGCCAAAGTTGTCCTGGTATCGCAGTGTCCCAGGTGGGGCTGCCCAAAGATGTCCATGGATCGCAGTGTCGAGGTGATGCTAAAGATTGTCCATGGTATCAGCGGCCCAGGGACTGCCCAAAAATTGTCCTGGGATCGGCGTGTCCGAGGTGACTGCAAATTTTCCTGGTATCGGGAGGTCCCAGGTGATGTCAAAGATTGTCCCTGGTATCAGCGTGTCCCAGGTGACTGCCGAAGATTGTCTATGGGATCAGAGTGTCCCAGGTTTTATGTCAAAGATTGTCCTGGTTTCAGCGTGCGGGTGACTGCGAAGTTTTTCCATGGATCAGCAGGTCTGGGTGTGTCCGGTATTGCAGGTCCCAGGTGACTGCCAAAAGATTGTCTATGGTTTCAGCAGTGTCCGGGTGAGCCAAAAAATTGTCATGGTATCGAAGTGTCGAGGTGACTGCCAAGGTTGTTTGGTATCAGCGGTCCGAGGTGCTGCCAAAGTCCCTGGAGCTACGCCTTCGGTTTGTTTGGAGTTGTGGTTTTTCTAGGTTGTGATGAAGCCATGGCGCAAGGCCTTCCTCAGTTGTCTTTACAACGTCCAGCAATAGCACCCAACCCTTTAAAAAATATTCCACAGGCGAATGGAGGGGTGGTGTTCTGTGTTTGATTCCTGTGTGTCGTTCTTAGGCTTTAAACCTTTTTTTTAAAAACATTCAAGTCAGTGGCAGATGGATTGTGATAGTTGTGTCTTTCACGAGTGATTTGCTGTTCGTCGCTATCCCTGGCGCAG
>JAFLJL010018624.1:5000-26183 GCA_018398815.1 Conus ventricosus | reverse complement strand
CGCCTGTTTGTGAGGATGAGCTTTTCTTAAAGCCTTCAGCTTTCGCCTTTCAGGGCTCAGCAGCTGATGTTCCCAAGCTGCCAGACAGCCTTGTGTTGACATGTCTCTCCATCAGCTTTCCTAAGCACTTGTAAGGCGTATGGGTCTGTAGCTGTCGGCCTTCGACTTGTCCTTTCCCTTTTGTGAATGGGGATCATGTCTGCTTCCATCCAACACTGTGGTACTGATCATGTCTTCCAGCTGGAGTTAAAGATTTTAAGGACTGTGTTGCTCTTCATCCCAAGATGCAGAATCATTTCATTTGTGATTCTGTCTGGTCCAGGTGACTTCTTCAGATTGAGGCTCTGCAACGCTTCCTCCAGCTTTTTCTCTGTGAAAGCTGTGGTCATGACTTCCTCTTGGGGCTCTTTCTCATGAAGTTCATCTTGGGCCCTGTGCACTGCAGCTCTATGTTCAGGATGGACTTCCAGATTGCTGATGTTTTCATAGACGTATATGAAGTGGTCTGTTGCTTTCTTTCCAGAGAGGTAATTTCCATTCTCTTGTATTGTTATAGTGGTGTGACTTGTTGTTTCATTACAGAGGGTTCTAGCCAGTTTCCACAACATGCTGCCATCCCTGTCGAGATTTAGGCTTTCAGTTTTCTCTTGCCAGCTTTTTCTTGCAGCTTGTGCGCAGGACAGCTTGTATCTGGCAGTTACTTCCTTCAGCGTTATGTTGTCCTCTAGTGAGTGCTGCTTTTCTGCTCGATCCCTGGCTTTCGTAACAGCATCTTCCAGATTCTGGAGTTCCTCCGCCCAGTAAGGCTTGTAGTCTTTGCGTGCTCCTCTTGGGATGGATTCTGCAGCAGCTTTCAAGACGGCCTTTGTGAAGTCTTGAACCATCTTGCCTGAGTCCTTCTGCCTGATGTTGATTGGCTTTGTGTATGTATCTGTGAGGGTCTCGAAGAGAGTCCAGTCCGCCTTTCTATAATTCCAGCGGGGAAAACACTTTGCTTGAGGAGCCTGGAAGTTGAGGTTGATAGAGAGTTTGACGGGCTTGTGGTCACTTCTCCAAGCTGGTTGAGGACTGTTCTTGTGGTCCTGACGAACAGGTCGTCAGTGGCGAACGCTAGATCTGGTGTTGATGTGGCCATCCAGCGTCTAGAGTAGAAGGTGGGTTCATCATCTTCTTGGTTGATGAGATGAAGATGTGTGTCAATCTCCCAATCCTCAACTTCTTCGCCTCTCTTGTCCGTCTCCTCATAGCCCCATCTCTCTGAGTGACTGTTTAAATCTCCCACCACCACGCAGATGTTGTCTGGGATGTTCATGTATGTGAGGGATCTTGAGGGCAATAGACATTGTAGATACTGATGTTGTGTTCTTTAAGGACTATATCAACCCTTGGATCTCTGCCTGTTGATTGGTGTTGATCTTGAGTTCTTGTGCGGCGATGGAATTCCGCACCAAGACAAACACCCCTCCTTTGTTTCTTTCCTCGCGGTCCAACCTGATGGTCTCGTAACCCCTCACTTGAAAGCGATGGCTTACGGTCAAATGTGTCTCTTGGACACATGCGATGTGAATATTTTCTTTGTGCATCCTTTCTGCCAGGCAAAGTTTCTTCTTATGCACCCCTTCTGCATTCCACTAGAGAATGTTGAGCATTATGGGTGGTACTGTTTGCTTGGCACCAGCAGGAGGATGAGGTCTCCTTCTTCGTCGCATGGGCATGCAGAATTTTCTTGTCTGACCACCGACCACTTAGGGTGGGTCTCTTTGAGGCATATGGCCCGGCTCCCGACCTCCCCGGCGTGTCTCCGAAGGTCGAGCACCACATCGAAATTCTGTGGACCGCATCATCATGAAAGCGTGGATACGTGGCATTGTAGTTTAAGTTGCGCCAGTGGCCCGATACCTCTGTCTTCAGCTGGAAGTTTCTTCTGGGGTGCCTCACCCTTAGTTCATGGCCCGTACATCCTGCCCTGTGAGCACAGGGGGGATTGTTTCTCCGATGATCCCAACTCGGGGCTAGAGGTTATACCGCACCTCTTGACCGCATGATGAGCTCGTCATAGAACACATGGGGTATTTCAGTGAGGACTACAGTGCCACCTGTTGACCCGCCCCGTCCTGGTAGGAACATCGCCAGTTGGTCCGGGACTGCTTATTCGGCCAGGCAAGCCTGACTTACATCGCAGCTAACCCCCATATCTGAGGGCCATTCCCTTATCCGCCACCCGGGGACACGTAGGGTTGGGGATGGTCGCCCCACTACTGAACTGGAAGCATCCTGGTCCCGGAAAAACGCTTTCCACTATAAGTGTCACGACCGACCCCTGAAGGTCTGCCCTGACAGGATCGGTCTAGATGGGAGTGAAGGGAGTGACTGACCTCACACGCCCCGCAAGAGACCACACAAGAAAGATTACAATACAACACCCCATTTATTCACACCAACACGCACATAGTCACACATAAGCATTCCAACACACACAACATGCACAATCACAATCCAGCATTTCAACACACACGACATACACGCAATCATAAATAAGGATTTCCAGCACACATTCCCTTCCGTGCTTCATGTGGTTTCCCCACACCCCTGCCTCTCCAAAGTCCACTGTGAGCACCGAGTCGCATCAAGTGCCCCAAACCGGGTCGGTTCTTGAACAAAGTGTCTTTCAATGCCGACACCATTGACACACACACACCCGAATTGCACGACACATAGCGAACCACACTGGTGACACGGGCTGTAGGAAGTCCGAGGACCGCGGAGAACGCATCCCGTGGGACGAGGCGTTGTCGCTGAAGGTCTCGTACAGGGGTCGGGATCCTCCAGCAAAGCCCATGTGCTCCTCAACCAGTGCGCGGCCCCAACAGCGCAAGCTTCGGGTGAGTCCCCCGGGAAGAGAGGAACCGGAAGGAACTGGAAGGAAAGAAGGAAGGGTACTGGAACCCCGCAGTCAGTACAGTCTGGCATATGCTGTCAAATCCTAACAGCCCCTCGCATGATGGGCGAGGGAGGTTTTCTGAGTACATTCACAGCACCAACTCAACACAGACCTGAGCATAACACAGTAAACAAACCAACTGAGGAATGTTCGCTAAAGGTCTCCTCACACGAAGCAGGTAAGAGGTTACATTCACAGGCTAAACACATGAATAACAAATTATGTCTTCATCCTTCCCTCACTCACGTTCAACATTTTCCTTTCTTAGGAACTGAACTAATACAGCAACCATTGCTTTATAACTGCCACCACATTTGCAAATAATTCATTGGCACAATTATTCCCACATTTTATAGCAACATTTCAAATGACACAATTCTCCAACCACGCATCCAAACGACTAATCATGCGTACGCACGCTCGCAAACATAAAACTCGTTCCCCTTGCACACACAAACAGATGGTGGCCGAAGAATACGAGACCGGCAATTGTGACAGGGGCAGACGAGCGAAACCAAGCAAATACCAACCCTGAATAAACCAGGTTCTCCCCCATCCCCACCGACTACCGCATCACCAGATGCATAAAAAGAATAAAGAATTTTGGATATAATTTTGACTGGCCAGGTTAAAGATCGAATTAACCAGAAAAAGTGGTCTCGAACAATATTTCTTTTATAATTTTGAAAACCAAAAGAAATTGCGCAAAAGAGAAGAATTAGCCGGCTAACAAAAAAAAACAACAACAACAAACCACGAAACTGATGCTTACCAGCTACCCGTGGTTGACCCAGTGGCGGGTCAGCGCCCTCTCTACCCTCTGTCCAGTCGAGAGGACAGCAGAGCAGATGCGGAAAAGAGATGACGTGATGTCCCTCCCCTACAGGCCGACTGTAGGAATGAAGGTACCGACCGTACCTTCGACAAAGTGGTGAAGAACCAGAACCGGAGCAGGCGCTCCCAGAGACATCTTCCGCTCGAGTGAAGAGAAAACCTGCCTAAACGATGGCAGCCAACATGCCACACTACGTCACAGTGAGAATACCTCAAGCCTAAGAGGAATGATGCACGTGCGGCAGGTAAAAAGACAGGCGAGAGGCCGATAGAGACAGCCAGTTCAAGCGAAAGGTACCAGCCACCCGTGAACTTGCAGGATGAATTGCACGGGCAGTGGAATTAGAGAGAGAGAGAGAGAGAGAGAGAGAGAGAGAGAGAGAGAGAGAGAGAGAGAGAGAGAGAGAGAGAGAGAGAGAGAGAGAGAGAGAGAGAGAGAGAGAAAGTACACCTAACCTGAGCTGAACGACATTAAGGTGCAAACACACCACAAGCCACATTAAGGGACGGATACACGACAACAGCAACGACAATAAATAAATGAATAATTCCACCACCCTAGATGGGTCAATCGTCATAGGCCTCGTGACAAACTCGTGACAAACCCCCCTTCTAAAAGCATCTGTTTCTCTGAGATACAGTGCTCCTTTGAACCTTGACGCATGTGCAAATTCACAACAATGGGACCGAACCCAACACTCTGTGATCGACAGAGTACGATAAATCCAATACAACCGTTTCACGATAGAATTACACAGGGAGATACATAATACTACATTTATCAAACAACTAAGCAAACCTTCCAACAATAAAAGTAGCAATGCGAGCCAGTGGTGATTCACTACTGTTAACTGTCACACCTGAAACAGAGACCAAAAGGGGACATAACCCTGGTTTCCCCAATGGGCGTGCTGACTACGGAGCTCGACTGAGATAGTCAGCATCCGTATTGCTGGAACCCTTGATATGGCGAAAGGTGAAAGCATGACTCTGCAGTTCCACTGCCTAACTCATGAGTTGACATCTGACTGGCCGGATCCGGTCCAGGCACTGGAGAGGATGATGATCGCTCTCCAGTACAAACTTCCGGCCGTACTTCTTCTTGGGTACGCCCTGGAACTCTTGGCATAACCTGGGCAGTTGATCTGTCTGCGCTGAGGAGAGGTTTGAACCAAAGCAAACATCCTGCCACGACTTTTCCTCGACGAGGGGAACAGTGGGGATGTCCTGAATCACCGACTCTGCATCCTCATCGGCACTCTCCACGACGACAGGGGTGTATCCTGCCTGGCACTGAGTTCGTCGCACGTACGCCTTCAAGAGGTTGGCATGATACAGGCGTTCCTTGCCTCGCACGCGAATCCTATAGTCCCAGTCACCCACCCGACTGCAGACTACGAAAGGGCCCTGCCAAGCAAGCTGCAACTTGGTCTTCTTTTGTGGAAGGAGAAGCAACACCTCATCACCTGGCTCAAACCACCGTTCAATACTGCGCCGGTCGTCCCAAAGCCTTGTACTTGGTTTTTGCCGACTGCAAATGTTGCTGAGCAAGCTGGCAAGTGTCAGCGATGCGGTTGCACAGATCGACCACATATCGACTCTCCTCCTTGACAGCAGGTTCCATATCGTCGTGAGTCCACATCTGCTTCAAGACGTTGGTGGGTCCTCGTACTGTTCTGCCATACAGGAGTTCGAACGGGAAAAGCGCATGCTTTCCTGTGGAACCTCCCTGTAGGCGAACAGCACGGCGGGGATGAAACGATCCCACTCACGAGGTTGCTCTGCACACAGGCGACGCAACATCTGCTTCAATGTCCCATTAAAGCGCTCGACAAGGCCATTGGCCTGCGCATGATAGGGTGACGTTGTCTCCTTGTGAACATTGAGCAGAGTGTTCACTTCCTGCATGGTTTCGGACAGAAACTGGGTTCCCTGGTCCGAAAGGATCTTCTTGGGCACGCCAGTGCGCGTCCAAATCTGCCAGAGAGCTTCAGCAACAGTAGGGGCATCGATAGTCCTAAGCGGGACAGCCTCTGGGTATCGAGTCGCATAGTCCACCACTACCAAAATGTAGCGGTGACCGCGATCGGATGGTGGATTAATGGTCCCACCAGGTCGACCCCAACCTTGCTGAATGGCTCCCCAACCAGTGGCACTGATCCCAGGGGAACACGCCTCAAGCGCCCCTTAGGCGTTGTCCGTTGGCAGGCATCGCAACTGTGGCAGTACTGCCTAACCTGAGAGTTCATCCCCGGCCAGAAGAAGTCCTGTCGAACTCGCTCGAGAGTCCGCTTTGAGCCCATATGGCCTGCCATGGGTGAATCATGGGCCTGCCGGAGAACAGATTCTCTCAAGCTTTGGGGAACGACTAGCTGCTTGGCAACCCTATCTGCCTGAGTGAAAACCCTAAAGAGGATCCCCTTGTGGAGCTTAAAGCTCACCTTGGCGTGTCGGGCCGACTGAGCGGGATGACCCACCAGTTGTCGCAGGCGTTGGACATCCAAGTCCCTGGCCTGAAGACGAACCATGGTAGCAGGATCAGCCCTAGCCAGAACCTCGTCAGAGATCGGCTGTAGAACGGGACGCAATTCCTGCTCCTGCTTCTTGGCTTTGGTGCGCGTGGTAACTCCCACACACGCCTGCACGGGCAGATCCGTAGACACAGACTGACTGCGTCCGTCTGCAAAGGTGATAGTAATTCCCTATGAGAAGGGAATACAGAGGTCGCTCCACCGCGATGGCCCATACTTCGCCACAGAAGTAGGGGGTGGAGATAGGAATGAGTACAGAAGGACGGGTGGAGGTAAAACCAGCCTCCAACCCACACACATCATAACTGCGCCCCGCCGAGCCTCAGGAGAAACCAAATCCTTATCGACAAAGAGCGTTGATGCTCCCGAATCCCTGATGGAGTCGACCAAGGAAGAACCAACAACAGAAAGAAATACTGGGCACTCTGAATCACCAGAAGCTGGGATGGAGCCCACGTTAGCCGAGGCACGAGGAACGCTGGAAAGGACTAGCCCCATGACTACCGGCGGCTTTAGGGCAATCTTTCCTAATGTGGCCGGGACGACCACAAAGAAAACACAGTCGGGGTGCTGAGGTCCCCGATGAACTGCCTGCCTTGCTCGACCCGCTAGCCGTCGTCGGCGCCCTATTGCCACTAAATCCTGTGGAGTCTTCCTGTCCGTATCTGGGCGATGCCCATAAGCTCTACGGCTTCAGCAAACACCTCAGCGGTATGAATCGCCGCCGCGAAATCCTGTGGTGCTGTCTCGCCTATACGGATCCTCAACTCTGGGGACACGGTGTTAGTCAGCTGTTCGATGAGAATCAGATCCTCAAGCTCCAGCTTAGCCAACTGACGCCAGTACCCTAGCGTTTTGCGCAGCCTATCTCCAAACTGCACGAAGGTCTCATCGTTATTCTTTTTCATGGACCTGAATTTCCTCCTGTACGTCTCTGGAGTAAGGTGGAAACGCTTACGCAGAGCCAACTGCATGTCTGCATAAGACGCGCCTTCATTTAGAGTGAGCACACACTCCCTTGCAGCACCCGATAATCCAGAAAAAAGGTGCATGGCCTTTTGTTTCTCAGACAATTGGTATGAACTAGCAACCTTGTCAAAATGCTCTAAGAACATATCAATGTCCTCACTAGGTCTGAACTCCGGGAGCTTTAACTTTGGGCCTCTAACTCTATCACTTGCCTGTCGATCAACCCCTGATTTACAGATGCGGGAGACCGCGAAAGAAGTTGTTCCATCACCTCCCTACGCAGAGCCTCCATCCTGTCTAGTTCTTCACTACGGAGGCTTCCTGTCTGACAGCCTCTTCCCTACGCAGAGCATCCTGTCTGGCAGCCTCTTCCCTACGCAGCGTAGCCTCTTCCCTACGCAGCGTAGCCTCTTCCTTACGCAGAGCTTCCTGTCTAGCAGCCTCCTCTCTGCGCTCTTCCCTACGCAGAGCTTCCTGCCTATCAGCTTCCTCTCTGCGCTCTTCCCTACGGAGGGCCTCATCCTCACGTCGCTGTCGCTCCAAAAACATCAGGACAGAGGCGATATCCTGAGCAGGATTTACCACTCCCGACACGGGAGGATGACCCGTTTGGCCCGTCCCTTGGGTCTCGACTTTCCCATGAGGAAAGTCCCCCGGGGCATGCTCCTTACGAGGGGAAGCATGGAGAAGAGAGGGTTTGGTTTCTGCGACTCAACAGAAGCCCACAGTTGCTTCGCTATACTCTGATGCTTCCGAGCGGAAGTGCCAGTCGGGGTCTCAGCAGAAAGATCCCTAGCGAAGAAGTAGTGAAAGTACTCACTGGACTATCGGCTACAGCACCGGAATAAGTAGAAGTCACTGTAGTCGAAGTGCTGGTACTAATAGTAGGGACTACATTTTGAAAACCCTTCTTTGACGCACGCGTCGCCATACCACCAGCACCGGACGTTGCCATGACAACTATATCCTACGGTTCTCAAATAAGGGGAAAGACAATTCCACTAGAAAGAAACAAATACCGCTCGGATATGTCACGTCTCTTGGTGACTGACTGAGAAACAGCAAATAAAAAAAAAACTCAACGTACAATGTCCAGGCTGCTCCCACTCTGGCAACACCGCGCTCCACAGCACGAGCAACAGTGCGGTGGGGCTCACCGACAAAAAAAAAAAAAAAAAATGACAGACGGAATCCAGAGAGAGGAAAAAGTGACACTAACGTCCGATACACCCACCTGTACTCAATAACCACCCGGTAAAAAAAAAAACTGGTTAACTACAAAACAGGAATGACAGACTGAGTGGCAACAGAAAGGAAAGTCTTACGGCCGTATCTGCGTGAGGCACCCGGCGGAAGGAGGTCTGGACGCGGTCGATTCCCCTGGTCTCGACTCGACTCCCCAGTCACACCCGATGTTCCTTCAGGCCACCAAGACTCCTACACGCTAGAGTCACCCAGCCAACCACCCACAAACAAACATGACAAACTAACTAAACGTATAAAAAACAGACAGAACTGGACAGGTACTCCGCGAAACGAGAGAGACAGTCAGAGCCCTTCACATCCCGGACGAGCCCCCACAAATGTCACGACCGACCCCTGGAGGTCTCCCCTGACAGGATCGGCTAGATGGGAGTGAAGGGAGTGACTGACCTCACACGCCCCGCAAGAGACCACACAAGAAAGATTACAATACAACACCCCATTTATTCACACCAGCACGCACATAGTCACAAACAAGCATTCCAACACACACAACATGCACAATCACAATCCAGCATTTCAACACACACGACATACACGCAATCATAAATAAGGATTTCCAGCACACATTCCCTTCCGTGCTTCATGTGGTTCCCCCACACCCCTGCCTCTCCAAAGTCCACTGTGAGCACCGAGTCGCATCAAGTGCCCCAAACCGGGTCGGTTCTTGAACAAAGTGTCTTTCAATGCCGACACCATTGACACACACACACACCCGAATTGCACGACACATAGCGAACCACACTGGTGACACGGGCTGTAGGAAGTCCGAGGACCGCGGAGAACGCATCCCGTGGACGAGGCGTTGTCGCTGAAGGTCCCGGACAGGGTCGGGATCCTCCAGCAAAGCCCATGTGCTCCTCAACCAGTGCGCGCCCCAACAGCGCAAGCTTCGGGTGAGTCCCCCGGGAAGAGAGGAACCGGAAGGAACTGGAAGGAAAAAAGGAAGGGTACTGGAACCCCGCAGTCAGTACAGTCTGGCATATGCTGTCAAATCCTAACAGCCCCTCGCATGATGGGCGAGGGGAGGTTTTCTGAGTACATTCACAGCACCAACTCAACACAGACCTGAGCATAACACAGTAAACAAACCAACTGAGGAATGTTCGCTAAAGGTCTCCTCACACGAAGCAGGTAAGAGGTTACATTCACAGGCTAAACACATGAATAACAAATTATGTCTTCATCCTTCCCTCACTCACGTTCAACATTTTCCTTTCTTAGGAACTGAACTAATACAGCAACCATTGCTTTATAACTGCCACCACATTTGCAAATAATTCATTGGCACAATTATCCCCACATTTTATAGCAACATTTCAAAATGACACAATTCTCCAACCACGCATCCAAACGACTAATCATGCGTACGCACGCTCGCAAACATAAAACTCGTTCCCCTTGCACACACAAACAGACGGTGGCCGAAGAATACGAGACCGGCAATTGTGACAGGGGCGGACGAGCGAGACCAAGCAAGTACCAACCCTGAATCACCAGGTTCTCCCCATCCCCACCGACTACCGCATCACCAGATGCATAAAAAGAGTAAAGAATTTTGGATATAATTTTGACTGGCCAGGTTAAAGATCGAATTAACCAGAAAAAGTGGTCTCGAACAATATTTCTTTTATAATTTTGAAAACCAAAAGAAATTGCGCAAAAGAGAAGAATTAGCCGGCTAACAAAAAAAAACAACAACAAACAAACCACGAAACTGATGCTTACCAGCTACCCGTGGTTGACCCAGTGGCGGTCAAGTGACTCTCTACCCTCTGTCCAGTCGAGAGGACAGCAGAGCAGATGCGGAAAAGAGATGACGTGATGTCCCTCCCCTACAGGCCGACTGTAGGAATGAAGGTACCGACCGTACCTTCGACAAAGTGGTGAAGAACCAGAACCGGAGCAGGCGCTCCCAGAGACATCTTCCGCTCGAGTGAAGAGAAAACCTGCCTAAAAGATGGCAGCCAACATGCCACACTACGTCACAGTGAGAATACCTCAAGCCTAAGAGGAATGATGCACGTGCGGCAGGTAAAAAGACAGGCGAGAGGCCGATAGAGACAGCCAGTTCAAGCGAAAGGTACCAGCCACCCATGAACTTGCAGGATGAATTGCACGGGCAGTGGAATTAGAGAGAGAGAGAGAGAAAGTACACCTAACCTGAGCTGAACGACATTAAGGTGCAAACACACCACAAGCCACATTGAGGGACGGATACACGACAACAGCAACGACAATAAATAAATGAATAATTCCACCACCCTAGATGGGTCAATCGTCATAGGCCTCGTGACAAACTCGGACAATAAGCAATATTACATACATACATACATTTATACATACATACATACATACACACATACGTACGTACGTACGTACGTGCGTACGTACGCACATACATACATACATACGTTTCATACATACTAATTAAAAAGGGGAGCTTGCCATGATGCAGATAAAAGCTCATTGAATGCCTGCCTTTGAAGAAACACGAAAACAAAAGCTGTTTAGAACAGAAGACAATAAGAAAATATTTATTCTTAAAAGAGAGAGAGAGAGAGAGAGAGAGAGAGAGAGAGAGATGAGAGATGAGAGAGAGAGAGAGAGGAGAGAGAGAGAGAGAGAGAGAGAGAGAGAGGGAGAGTGAGAGAGGGGGAGTGGGGGAGGGAGGGAGGCTCCAGTGTCTAGGCCGCATGGGAAAGGCAAGCAGACGCAATTTCACTTTCACGATTAGGCCATATATTTGAAAAGTATAAGTATTTTTATTCGGTTAAACTACTTATGATGTTTAATTTCAGGTATACTAACACGTGGTACTGGGAATCAGGATCTGTTGCTTACTACTGGCACACTGAACCTGGCGGTCTGCGAGAAGTTGTTGATGCATGTGGATATGTATATAACTTTCAAAATTTCTTCAGGTTATCCATCAGGAAATGTTCAATCATACTCGCTTGGCCTCAACTTTGTCTGTGCGAAATCTTCTCTAAAACAGTCTGGCACATCACTATCCTGTATCCAACATGACCACACTGTCACCTGTCTCAGTCGTGACGTGTCCTTTTCAGCACGTGATACACGCCATGCTGGCCTGTGACATGCAAAGTGTCTGCAGAAGACTGGACGTGACTGGAGAATGGTACAGTGTGAAGTGTGATATGCCTGGGGAAGTGGCACAGCCCTATTTCTCCTGTGCTGTGACTGGGGAATTCGTCCCCTACAGTCTGCTGTGTGACTTTAGAGAGGACTGTCCGGGTGGAAGTGATGAAGACTTCTGTGAGCACCCAGCGTGCCAGGAAAATGAAATGCGCTGTGGACAGCAGCAGGTGTGTTCTCTCTGAGCCACGTTTATTGTACAATTGGTGCAATTGCCAACTAATTTGTATTTCCATAATAATGATTGAATCTTTATTCAGTACTCGAGTGGGTAGGAAGAGGATATGTGGGTGCTGTTTTTCATTGTATAATAATTGATGATTTTATTCAGCCAACTGCACAGAAATACTTTAATCTCTGTCTGTCGGTCAGTCTGTCTGTCTGTCTGCCTATCTCTGTCTATCTATTTTCTGTCTGTCTGTCTGACCAGTGAATGGTCAAAAGCTCTATTTCCACTCCATAAAAGGAGACATTAACAATCCCATGATTATCGTGGTACTGCTCTTTTGTCTTGCCTCAGCAAACTGTATACTTACATATTAACTAAGAGGTTGACAAAATGGTCGAATACATAGTACATCGTATCTGAAACACAGGCTGGTTTCCGCAAAGATTATCCAACAATCGACCACATTTTCATGTTACATGCCTTAGTTCAGAAATATTTCACTCTAAACAGAAAGATTTATGTAGCTTCTGTCGACTTTCAGAAAGCGTTTGTCACGGTCAAATCACATGTGCTGTGGAACATTTTACTTAAGATCGGAATCGGTGGTAAAATGCTTTCAGCGCTCCAAGCAACGTACAACTGTGTAAAATGTTTGCGTAAAAGATAATCTGGTTATACTGACTATTTTGAATGCCTCCAAGTATTTAACCAGGGCTGTTCAGCTTCTCCAACACTATTTTCGTTTATTATTAACGAATTAGTTGCTTACATAATCAATAACGGTAAACATGGTTTCCAGCTTAGACCTGGCACTGCTGTGAGTTATTCTTGTTAATGTTTGCTAATGATATTGCTTTGCTTTTGTCCAGCCCAAGTGGCCTTCAAACACTAAACAACTTATTTGTAATATGTGCAGAACTCGGACTGAAAGTGAACCTCCGTAAAACAAGAATAAAGGTGTTCAGAAAGGGAGGCCATTTATCAAAACATGAAAAATGGATTGTGGAACTCAAGACGTTGAAATAGTAAACGTTTACAAATACCTTGGCCTCAACTTTACTACTCGCATGAGCCATAAATTGTCTGTCGAAGATATGATTACAAAAGCAAGGAAATGTGTTGTTGACATATTTAGAACCATGTGGAGAATCAATTGTACTGGCCCAAAAATATTGTTTCAGCTCTTTGATGCCCAGATTCTATCAATACTGTTGTATGCGTTGGAAATTTGGGCTACTGATTAAATAGATGGAATAGAAAAAAAGCATTCATTTGCATATAAACAGTTGCTGAATGTAGCTCACCGTACACCAAATCTAATGGTGTATGGTGAACTTGGTCGATTCGCTCTCTTTGTTCAAGCGTCAGTGCGGTGTATTTCTTATAAGGCGTAGACTTTGTGCATTACCTGTAAACCGATGCTTTAACATGGCATACCAAATGCTTAAAGAAATGGAAGAAAGGAAAGGAATCGTGGGCCACTAAGGTCAGAAGAATGTTGTGTGCAAATGGTTGTGGACATGTATAGTGTTCACAGGTTGTCAGAAACAGAGAAAGTTTCCTGAAGGAATTTAAGCAGCGATTGACTGTGCTAAACAAGACTGGTTGTCAAAACTCTCTGACAGCAACCGTTACGAAGTTTACTCTTGTTTTAAAAGCTTCTTAGAGCGTGAAAATATTTTGATGCCATCATTTCACGTTAGGTTAGAAATATATTCACTAATTTTGCTTGGGAATAACAGATCTAAACTGTAACAGATAAAAATCAGAAACTATCGACATGACACAATGTCCTTTTTGTCTAGCCTCTCAAGAAGATGAAAGCCATTTTTTTTATTCTTCTGACCGATTTATGACGATTTATGACGACCTACGAAGCAAATATCTGTCAGGTTTCAATTTGTTGTTTTACAGAACACAAAACTTAACCATTCTCAATACCACTAATCCAACATCAACCGTGAATCTGGCCAAGTCTACTTTCAATGCCTTCAAATTCCGCAGTGGCATGTTGGATCACCGTCATGTCACGTGCGACTGTGGAAAAATTCCTTGTCTGATTTGTTGTCGCATATTGCTTATGGGCTACTGTCCTGTTATTTTTTTCAGGCGACAACTCCCGTTTCTTTGCGTACAGTCTTTGATTGTGTACGGGTGCGCTTGCTTGCCTGCATTTAGCTTTGTGTGAGCGCTTGCGCACTCACGTGTTACTTTCCTGTTTTCTTGAGAGACAGAGACAGAGAGACTTCTAAAGTATTATGCCACAGAAAAGCTCTACAATGATATTCACATAAAACTCACTCGACTGGGCACAACATCTGAACAATAAACGATCTGAAGTTTCTTACTTTTTTCGATTATGTCTCATTTTGTGTATACCACTATGTGCAGTGCCCTCCTGTCTATAATCAGCTGTCTCTATTCAACTGTCTCTACCCCACCGCTGTTCAAGCTTTCTCTACTCTTCGTGCCACCCCCACCCATCCACCCACTGCCCCCAGGCCCCGATGCCCTGTCCTTCATTTTATAAGTGATAGCAGTGTGGAACCAAGAAACTTACTGAGGATGCAAAGTGCAATCTTTCCCTAAGGTCAGATCCTTTGGTCGGAGAAAAGAAGAAAAAGAAACACCCGAAGGTGCTGGGGAGGACCCAGAGAAGCACCGTCTTCACCTGCCTTTAGAGCAGTCCTGTACCACCCTTGGAGGCCTGCGCTGTGTTGACGATGGGTACAGGCACGCGCAGGACACTCCATTAAGATATCAGGGGACATAACTGCTCCTGAACAGAGGTAAATTAGACTACAGGATGCAGCTCATAACAGCCTTAAAGTAGCATCCCCATGGGTGTACCAGCCCGTATTTCATGACTGCAGAGCCCACCGGCGAAAAAACACCACCCTCCAGCTGCTGAGCACACCCCACAGACCCAACCACCCTGCCCACGGACAGATGAAGACGGTGCCACTCCAGACACAGCCAAGCTTTCGCCATACGGTCTTATGTGCCCTCAAGAGAGAATCCAAAGTTTTAGTCTTTCCCACTGTCAACAGGACTTTCCCTGTGGTCAGTGGGTCTTTCCTCACCGTCACTGGACCTTTCTCCAGGGTCAGCCTAGTTAAGGCAAAGAAGAAAAGAAACACTCGAAGGTGCTGGGGAGGACCCAGAGAAGCACCGTCTTCACCTGCCTTTAGAGCAGTCCTGTACCACCCTTGGAGGCCTGCGCTGTGTTGACGATGGGTACAGGCACGCGCAGGACACTCCATTAAGATATCAAGGGACATAACTGCTCCTGAACAGAGGTAAATTAGACTACAGGATGCAGCTCATAACAGCCTTAAAGTAGCATCCCCATGGGTGTACCAGCCCGTATTTCATGACTGCAGAGCCCACCGGCAAAAAACACCACCCTCCAGCTGCCGAGCACACCCCACAGACCCAACCACCCCTGCCCACGGACAGATGAAGACGGTGCCACTCCAGACACAGCTGTCTCTATTCAGCTGTCTCTATTCAACTGACTCTACCCCACCGCTGTTCATCCTCTCTCTACTCTTCGTCCCACCCCACCCATCCACCCCTGCCCCCAGGCCCCAATGCCCTCTCCTTCATTTTATAAGTGATAGCAGCGTGGAACCAAGAAACTTACTGAGGAGGCAAAGTGCAATCTTTCCCGAAGGTCAGATCCTTTGGTCGGATCTTGGTTGCCACTAGAAACCGTCGTTCCTTTCTCCCACTTCATTTCAACATACACATTCACTTCTCTGGTGTTGTGTCTGAAGTAAGTGTGTGACAGACCACTTCTCACCCATCTCTTCACATAACTCATTCACCTGTGTACGCGGTATTGTATACTAAGTAAGTAATACTTTGGATTGTGTTTTGTGTTCATGTTTGTTTTGACATGATCAAGATATACAAATGTAAAGTACCTGGTATCCGGAAAGGCGCACTTATAGACATGCGACTTTATAGAAATTAGGTTGTTTGCTGCGTATACTTCACGTACAAGGAAGAGAGAGACTCTCTCTCTCTCTCTCTCTCTCTCTCTCTCTCTCTCTCTCTCTCTCTCTCTCTCTCTCTTTCTCTCTCTCTCTCTCTCTTGCTCTGTGTGTGTGTGTGTGTGTGTGTGTGTGGTGTGTGTGTGTGTGTGTGTGTGTGTGTGTGTGTGTGTGTGTGTGTTCATAACATATTCTCTCAGTGTGTGGACTTTCATCACCTGTGTGATGGTTATGAAGACTGCAAGACAGGCATGGATGAAATAGGCTGTGATTGGCAAAATATAATAACGACGAAATTGACTTCCAGCAAACCACCAGTTCTGGTGAATTTTGACACACCTGGAGCATTCACTACGATTCCTCTACCTGGAAACATGACGCAGTGTCCAGAAACCCACTTTCAGTGTCACGGTGGTGATTACTGTCTACCTGTCTACGTCAGGTGTAATGACGTCAATGATTGTCCAAATCATGAGGACGAAGAAATGTGTAGTTCTTACACGTGTCCAGGATTCTACCGATGCCGTGGTAGTGACCGCACATGTGTGCACGTTCATCATCTATGTGATAGTCTGCCACAATGTCCACAGCATGATGATGAACTGATGTGTGACATGACGTGTCCTGAGTCATGTACGTGTTATGGTCTGACCTTCATCTGTAGACACACTTTCCACACCAGCTCTTTCCCACTTCTGCGCTACCTGGACGCCAAGGAGAGCGGGCTTCAGCAGGCTGATGTTGCAGACCATGCCATGTTGGTCCATCTGGGTGCTGGGGGCTGCCGTTGGAGCAATGTGTCTGCGTTTGAACTGCCCAACCTTCACAGCTTGGATTTAAGTGGGAATCGGATCACCATGTCAGTTTCAGATTTTTTATGAGAACAGCTTATCTTCAAAGACTGAATATGGCAGGTAATCCTATCTCCCAAAGTATGTTTGATCTGAGAAGAAGGCATCGGTTGCATTCTTTGAGAGTTTTTAATTTTTCCAGAGTGAAAGTCCATTACCTTAGGCTAGACGACTTGTCGCTGATGCTGCCAAACTTAGAAGCTTTGGATTTATCTCAAAATGAAATAAGATCTCTTTGGGGCAAACACTCGTTTCCCATCTGCGTGTTCTAGACATGGAGGGGTGTCCTGTTCTTGACTTCACTCCAGACTTCATGAAAGACATGAAGAGTTTGACCCACGTGTTTGCAGGCAACACCAAACTCTGCTGTTCAGCTGTGTTACCAGACACATTCACCGGTGAATGTTCATCCCCCTCTGACGAACTTTCCTCCTGTGAAAACTGGTTAAAATCAAACATTTACCGCCTGGCCCTTGGAGCATCTGCTGTGCTTGCTGTTTGTGGAAACTTATGTAGTTTAGTTTACCGTTTGTGTTTTTTGTCAGAGGGGATCAAAGTGGGCTTTGCTGTCTTTATACTTCACCTTTGTATTTCTGACTTTCTGATGGGAGTGTACTTATCCTGCATAGGAGTTGCTGATCAGGTTTTTTCTGGCGTGTACGTCTGGAGAGAAAACTGAGTGGAAGACGAGTGAAGTTTGCAGCGTTGTCGGATTTTCAGCTTTTCTATCTTCTGAGGTGTCGGCTTTGCTCATCTGTCTGATTACGTTAGATCGATTTCTCGTGATCCGCTTTCCATTCAGTCAGATTCGATTCGGAGCCAAATCAGCTCACATAGCATGTTTAATCACATGGACAGTAGGACTTGTCTTGGCGAGTGTTCCTCTGCTTCCTGCAACGTCACACTGGGACTTCTATCATCAGAAGGGTATTTGTATTCCATTGCCTATTACCAGAGCAGAGTTTGCTGGTCACGGTTACTCCTTCAGCATCATGATCATCTGCAACTTGGTCCTCTTTCTGTTGATAGCTGTGGGACAGTGTCTGATTTACTGGTCAGTAAGAGCTAATGCTATGCCTGACCATGGAACAGAGACCAGGATAAGAAGCACTGTGAGTGTGAAGTCAAAAGAAGTCATCATCGCCAGACGTCTTTTGTTCATTGCAATGTCAGACTTTCTGTGCTGGTTTCCTATTGGTGTGTGTGGTATGTTGTCAGTCAGTGGTGTCATCATTTCAGGAGAGATCAATGTTTCCATGGCCATATTTGTGTTGCCACTAAATTCAGCACTCAATCCATTTCTTTATACTCTGAATATTCTCTACGAAAAACGACAAAAAGCGACAGAACTCCGTTTTCAGAAGTTTCTCCATGCTTATCAAAGAAAGATCTGTTGAAATAGGGACTATTGTGAAACTATGGCCCTGAAGTCCTTTGTGGCAGGCTGCCTCTGATGGGGGCTCCAGTTCCTCCTGGCTGATCGTTGACACACCGCTACAATGTCGACTGGAAGTTAGTAGTTGTTTGTAAGAATGTTGACCGGAATTTTCGTAGATGAAATACTTTACATTTACATTGTACTTGTTTTCCGGACAAAGTGTATATCCTGTCACTGTCTCTGTTCCCGTTCAGTGAAGAATGGCTTGTTCATGGTCTAATCAAAGATATACTGTTCTAAGCAAGTTATGCCTAGATAATACATTTCTTTGCACTGGTTAAGATACCGTTTTTGTTTGTTTGTCTGCGTGTTTTGTTGTTCTTTTTATTTGTTTTTGTTTATTTGATGGCGGTCGTGACTCTAATTGGCAGTTCTAGACATTTCAAAATGAAATACAAAAAACTTATTTCCCCTGTCCCATCAGTGACATTGCCGCCATGGTGTTCATTCCGGCTCCTCGTCCACATCCACAGCCTGGCATGTCCTGCTACAGTCCCGTCATCAGCATTCCCAGGGAGCAGTCAGTGTCAGGTCGTCATGAATTAACCCACCAGAGGACACACTGTACTGCTGTCGAGTCACATTGGTGGTGTTCAGTGGAGCCTGTTCTGATCCAACATATCCAGAAAATGAACGGCTAAGCCCTTATTTGCAACAATGATTACAGAGGGCGCCACCATATCCTTTCAATGACAGTCTCCATAACCTTGCTGATATCGGTGACTCCACACCAAATTCGTCAAGAGCATTGACGTGGAAAGAAAACTGAAACTGAGGTCACAGCAACAGCAAGGCACGGAGAGCAATAGAATTTGAGGCTTTTTTTTCTATGGTGATTTAAGGAGAATGAGGATGACGCAGATGATGCTATGGATTTCCAGTCTGGTCTGTGACTTCATGACAGGCTGTATACTACGTTTACTGTCATAGCATCCTTCGACGTCAACCGGACCAGTGAGATACCGATACCTGCAGTGTTGGTTAGGAAACATGAGCAGCACCTTCAGAGACGCACCCATTGGGTAGAGGTAACTTGGCTGTGGTCTGATTCTTCCCAGTTTAGCTCAGTGCAGACTCAACTCCGGATGGAAGCGAGTCAGGGCGGAAAACACACAGAGATATATACGTCTGATGAGAGTCAAACCTCAGAAGCCTCAAACCCACACCATCCCCACCCCAACCCTATCCTCCTGTCCTTCTCCCACATACAGTCACTCAGTCTACAGCTATGTCGTCGCTTTATACCAAGCACGCTTTACCTTGGCCACCCCTATCTCCATTCCCCATTCCCTAAACTCTTTTTCTTCCTCCCCTTCCCCTACCCCGCCCCCTTTCCCTCTCCACCCACCCCACCTTAACTCCATCTGCACGTCGCGATCATCGAGGGTATAGGAATTGTAATGTCTATGACCACCATCTGGAAATCTCGTCCCATCTCAAAGGGACATATAATCAACACAAACTGAACAAAGATCGGTAGTTACACTTGAGAACTGAAAACAGTAAGCGAAAGCATTGTCAGACAACACAATTGCTCATAGGGTCTTTTATCGGAAAAAAAATGAAATACTTTTTAGGAGAAAATGGTAGAATGTTCCGTATTCAAGAACAATGAAAGCGACAAAAGCAATCTTCGATCAGTAGATTTTTACGGTTAGAAAGTTTGATAAGTTTCCTATTGCAAGGGTGAACTGTGCGAGAAGGTACATAAGAGGCGAATCTTTCAGAAAGATAACAAGAAGGAGAACCATTGAAAGCCTTCAAAATCAATGTAGATCTTTTACATTCAATAACAAAAAACTGGTTAATTTTGATTGTTAAAAAATAAAATAGTAGCTGACCCCAGTTTTTCAGGAAATGGAAACATGATGTTACGTTGTAACGCATTACAGGAAAACAACAGTTCTAAAATAATTTATCAATACATTTCCAAATGAGGGTAAATACATATCTGAATTTTTTCACTCTCTTTATTATAAACAGTCATCCTCCGTATTTATTTCTATTTCTTCACATTTCAGCAAGAGTGATTACTCGATCAAGTTCAACATTTCATTGCACGTGTTTCAAAGGCTTTACCACTGAAGATTAAACTGACTGCAGTCAACTATGAAATTGTGTTTATGAGGATGAACACATGTGCTTGTTATTTATTTTTGTTCAAGTATAATCAGATCCTCCTCTTTGCTTTTGTTATGTTATTGGTTTCCAAGTCAAGTAGCCTTTGAAGCCTAAGGCGCGCGCGCGCGCGCGCGCGCGCGTGCGTGTGTGTGTGTGTGTGTGTGTGTGTGTGTGTGTGTGTGTGTGTGTGTGTGTGTGTGTGTGTGTGTGCGTCTGCGTGCGTGCGTGTGCACGCGCGTGCGTGCGTGTGTGTGTGTGTGTGTGTGTGTGTGTGTGTGTGTGTGTGTGTGTGTGTGTGTGTGTGTGTGTGTGTGTGTGTGTGCATGCGTGTATGTGTGTGCGTACGTGTGCGTGCGTGTATGTGTGTGTGTGTGTGTGTGTGTGTGTGTGTGTGTGTGTGTGTGTGTGTGTGTGTGTGTGTGTGTAGGTTTTGTCATGTAATTTATTTTTTAACCAATCAGTCATTAATCGCTTGTGTAACAGCAAGGATATTCTGCAAGAAAGACTCCAGGAATGTCTGTCGAATGTCAGCCTCACTGGAAAAGACACTGGCAAGAAATGGAACGCCTTCAAAGAATATCTGTTCAACGCTGCATCTGACACTCTGGGTTTTCTTGAACACAAACATAGAGTCTAGTTTGATAAACGACCCAGATATGAAGAAGCTCATATGCTCCACAAGACCCACAGAGATCACCTCAGTGACAAGACCTGCGAGAAGAAACAACAGAAGAATCAGCAAGCCAGGCAACTCACCTAACAGAAACTCTGGCGGATGAAGAATGATTGGTGGGAAAAGAAAGCAGAAAGCCTGCAAGCTACGGCTGACATCAACGACATGAAGACATTTCACGAGGGCCTTCGCACCATCCATGGACCAAAGACTACTGGTCAATAACACCCATTCAT
>JAFLJL010018623.1:88756-101065 GCA_018398815.1 Conus ventricosus | reverse complement strand
TTGTAGCCTGGTACCTGTCATTGGCATGGGAGTGTGTTGCTTGTAGCCTGGTACCTGCCATTGGCATGGGAAGCATCTTGTAGCCAGGTACCTGTCACTGGCAGGGAAGCATCTTGTAGCCAGTACTGTCATTTGGGATGGGAGCATCTTGGGAGCCTGGTACTTTTCATGGCATGGGGGACCCCATTCTTTGGGGGCCTTTACCTTGCAGGGCAGGGGGAGCATTCTTGTAGCCGGTACCTGCTTTGGGCCCCTTAAACAATTTTGGCCGATTGCTTTCAGGGGCGCCAAAAAAAAAAAAAAAAATTTTTTTGGTGGGAAAAAAAATTTGGGTCCGTTTTACGCGGCCTGGGGAGATCCTGGGGATGGGGTTTGAAACCGGGATTTAGGAGGGGGCCGCTGAAAACCTTCTGTTTTTGGCTTTAATTTGGGCCTGGTTTGGGGAGGGGACCTTGAACCTTTACCTTTCCCCTTAAGGGGAATTGTTTGGCCGTCCGTCGGGGCCTCCAATTTTCCTGATTGCAATAATTTTTGGGACAATTAAAATTTTTGGGTTTTGGGGGAAAAAAGGGGAAAAAAGAGCGTGTTGGAATTTTGGGGGGAATCATGAACCTTGGGCCAAAAACCTTTGGAAGAAAGGGGGCTGTTTAAAAGTCTGCAATTCCCTGTTGAACCTCCAGGGGCCCCCACCCCAAGGGTCATTCCCTTTGGGGAAATTTTTTTGTTTTCCTAAATTTTTGGGGGGCCTTTGCAAGCGGGGTTTTTTTGGAAAGAAACTTAAAAATTTTACCCATTGAAGAGGGTTTCAAAGTAATTGTTACACGGTTTAAGGTTACCCGTTTTAATTTGAGGGGGGGAATTCCCAAAATCAATAAATTTTACCAAGTTAAATTTTTATGCTTTTTTTAATTTTTGGGGGTAATATTCAAATTTTTAAAAAGGGGCTTTTCCCCTTTTTTGAAGAAAGGGGGTTTTCCAGATTTTAAAAGGCTTTATGCAAGGGGGGGGAATTTTAAAAATCAGATTTTGTTTTTGGTTTTTTTGGAAGTGAAAAATTTTTCCCAAAATTGGAAACGGCCCTTTTTTTGAGGGGGGGGAGGGGAAAAAATAATTTGATCAAAAGGTTTTGAACTGGGGGGTTTAAATTTGGTTTAAAATGTCCGTTTTTATTGAATGAGGGAGGGGAAAAATTTGGAAATGATTCAACCATTTTTATTGAACGGGGAAAGTGGAAATAATGATTTTTACAGGCTTTTATTGAAGCGGGGGATTTTTTGAAATAGGATGATTTCACGGGCCTTTTTGTTTTGGGAAAAATAGATGTTAAAAGGGGTTTTTTGGCTGGGGTTTAAAAAAAATTTGGTTTAGGCCCAAAAGGGGGGGGGGGGGGGGGGGGGGGGGGGGGGGGCCCAACTTTGATGGTCACAGAAAAGACTTTGAGACAGTCCCTTAACCTGTACCTTGAAAAAAACTATAAACAAACGGTTTTTAATGTTTGTTTGAGCTTTGAAAAAACTAAAAACTTACGTTTTTAAAAATGTTTTGTGGCTTTGTAAAAACTATGAATTTACTGTTTTTTAATGTTTGGGTGGTTTTCATACAATTGCTGCTGGAGGAAGAAACAAAGAGGCGGGGGTTTGGGGAGGAGGGGGTGAAGGGGCGCCCCAAAAGGCCCAAAGGGTTTTGTGGGGAGGGTTTACTTTTTGGCCCGGGGAAGCCCAAGATCCTTTTTCACCTCCCCACCCCTATTCTTTGCTAAAAAAATTTGCAAAGTGAGGTACTGCATTGGAAACCCCAAACAAAATTTAAAAAGTATTTAAAGGGGTCCGGAAAGAAAAAAATAAAAAAATCACAACCCAAAAACATAAAGCGTTTCTTTTTTAAAAAAGAGAAATTTTTAAAAAGGGACCCCGCTGAAAGAATTTTAATAAAAAAATCACAAGGCAAAACATAGGCTTTTTCAATTTTTAAAAGTATTTATAAGGTTTCCCTGAAAAAATGTAATAAAAAAAATAAACAAGGCAAAACATGAGGCTTTAAATTTTTAAAAAGAGTATTTATAAGGATCCGGGAAAAAAGTAAAAAACAAATAAACAAGGAAAAACATGATGCTTTTAAACCCTTTTTGGGTTTTCTTAAACAACACTGGGGAAACGAAAATGAAAGCGGGGTCGTTTAAATCTTCACCCAATTTAGCACAAGAGGGAATGTTGAATTTTCTTTCTTTTTCCCTCTTTTTCCCCTTTTCATTTCCTCTCTCGTTTATTTTTGGGAAATTTTTTCATTATTTTATTATTTTGGGAAATAACCGTATTTTTTTAAACCTAAATATCTTGAGCTAAACGGTTTTTAAATAAGTACTCCAAATAAACCGTTTTTTTTAAAATTCACTATTTTGAGCTAAACGGATGAAGATAATGACGCCCCCATAATTTTCTTTGGTCCTGGGTGTTTGTATCTTGCCTAGGAAAAACCTAAGATCGAAAAATTGGGGCCTTTGGGTCTCTTATTATTTGTGTATTTTTTAAAGGGCGGACCCCTTAAAACTTTTTTAAAATATGCTCATAAATTCCCCTACAAAAGTTTTCATGTCCTAATTTTAAGGGGCACAAAATGGGGTACTGAAAGGGGAAATAAAGGCATACAAAAGATAAAGGGGTCAACAGGGTTCAAAAAAAAAAACTAATAAAAAAATTTGGGAATGATCCCCTTTAGAGGGAGGGGGTTTCCTTTTCACACAAAACCAAATTTCCTTTTTTTTTGGGTTTTTCATTGTTTTTTAAAACCCTTTTTTTTTATTTACTAGTTCCTTTCCCCCCCCCCCTTTCCCCAAAGGGACTTCTTTTGGGTGTGTGGTGTGTGGTTGTGCGCACACCTGCAATACGGGGGCAACATTTTTGGTGACAAAGAAGGGGGGTAAAGGTGGTTTGCAAAAAAGGGGGGGTAGAGGGTGGAAAGAGGGCATATTTGTCATTTTGTCCCCTCCCAAAAGGGTTTTTTTTTGTGCAACAAAAATTTTAAATTTAAATGATCATATTCCCGCCCTTTGAGTATTTATAAATTACAGTAAAAATAAAATTTAAAAAAAGGAACTATGAAAAAATTTTTCAAGGTGCGGGAAAAAAATGCTCATCTTTGAACGGGAACATTTAGTTACAGAAATAAAATGATGTGTTAAAATTTTTTGTATCTTCCCTTTCTTTTGGTTGCTTCTGTTCTTTTTGGGGGATGTTTTTTACATCAAGGGAAACCACCCATTCATATACAATGGGGGTGTTTTGGGGTTTTTTTGTACGCCCCCCTTGATTAACAAAGCTTTTGGTTGTGTGGGGTTTGTGTGTTTGTGTTGGCAACATTGGGCCACTTTTTCCCCCCATGAAATGGCTGATCATCCTCTTCCGGCCTGATTTACTCTAAAAAACATGGCCGTCGTATACCTTTGGGAAAAATTCGCGACTTGCTAGACAAAACATTGAGGTAATGTAATTTCCTGTCCAAAGGGGTTTGTAAAGGTTTAAAACCATTATTTTTTGGGTGCTGTTATATTTTCATAAGGGGTGAATTTGACAGTTCGGGTTTCCAAATCCCGGGGGGTGCTTTCAGGACGGGTTAAGGCCCAAAACAGTTGGCTTTCATGACGGGTTAAGGGCTCCATAATACAGGGTTTGCTTCATGACATTTAAAGGTTTCCAAATACAGTGTTTGCTTTCATGACAGTTAAGGCTCCATAATAAGTGCTTTCAGGGAACATTAAAGGGCCCAAACCAGGGGTTTCTTTCATAAACATTTTAAGGGCTCCATAATCCAGTTGGGCTTCCCATGACATTTAAGGGCCCCAAATAAACAGTGTTGCTTTCATGACATTTTAAAAGGCCCCCTATAATAAAGTGCTTCTTTCAGACATTTAAGGCCCCAAATCCCGGGTTTTCATGCATTTAAGCTCCATAATACATTTTTTTGGGCTTTTAGGACAGTTTAAGGCTCCAAAAAAAGTTTTTGGGGCTTTTATGACGGGAAAGGCCCCAATAATAAAGTGCTTGCTTTCAGACAGTTAAGGCTCCAAATACATGCTTCAGGACGTTAAGGCTCCAAATCCCAGGGGTTTGCTTTCGGGCAGTTAAGGTCCTAAACAGTGTTTCCCTTTGCAACATTTTAAGGCCCCCATTTTCCCGTGTGTTTTTCCCGGGACAGTTAAGGCTCCAAAATTTCAGGCTTTTCATACATTTAAGGGCTCCAAAATTTCAGTTTTTTTTTCCCATGACGGGAAAGGGGCCCATAATACAGTGTTTTGTTCATGACAGTTAAGGCTCCATAAAAACATTTTTTCCCATACATTTTAAGGCTCCAGAAAAAAGGGTTTTCATGATATTTTAAGGCTCCAAAAACAGTGCTTTTCATAAACCATTGGGGCCTCCTTACATTTTTTGGCTTTGGGGGAATTTTAAGGGCTCCAAAAATCGGGGTTTTTTTGCTTTCATGACATTTTTAAGGGGTCCATAAACAGTGCTTTCATGACATTTAAAGGGCCCAAAATACAGTTTTTTGCTTTTCATAAACAGAAAAGGCTCCAAAATACAGTGTGTTTTTCATGACAGTTAAGGCTAAAATAACAGGGCTTTCATAAACAGTTAAGGCCCATAATACATGTTTCCCTTTCATGACATTTAAAGGGCTCCATAAACAGTGGTGTTTTTCATAGGGAAAAGGCTCCAAAAATACAGTGTTTGTTTTTAAAGGACATTTAAAGGGGGCTGCAAAATACAGTTTTTTGCTTTCATGACAGAAAACCCAAATACATTTTGCTTTTAGGACAGTTAAGGCCCATAATACGTCTTTCATGACATTTAAGGGCCCTCCAAAAACCCGTGTTTTCTTTGACGGGAAAAGGGCCCTCCATAAAACAGGTTTGCTTTAAAGGGGGAATTTTAAGGGCTCCAAAACAGTGTTTTCCCGGACGGGTTAAGGCCCAAAATTTACAGTTTTTTGCTTTCAGGATTTTTAAAGGGCCCTTAATCCCAGTTTTGGGCTTTCATGACATTTAAAGGGCGCCTTTAAACGGGGGGTTTGTTTTTTAACATTTTTAAAGGTTTCCATAATACATTTTTGGCTTTCAAGACATTTAAAGGGCTCCATAATACAGGGGGTTTGCTTTTTATGACAGTTAAGGCTCCAAAATTTAAAGTGTTTTTTTCTTGATTTTTAAGGACCATAAACGTTTTTCAGGACATTTAAAGGCCCCTAAACAGGTTTTGCTTTAAATGATATTTAAGGCCCCATTTTTACAGTGTTTTCCCATGACTTTTAAAAAGGCCTCCACAATACGGGTGCTTGTTTTTCAGGAAAAGTTAAGCCTCCAAAAACAGTGTTTCTTTCAGACAGTAAGGGCTCCATAATAAAAGGTTTTTCTTTCATAAAAGGCAAAGGGCTCCATAATACAGGTTTCGTTAAAGGACTTTTAAGGCCCATAATACTGTTTGTTTCCCAGGACATTTTTAAAGGCTCCAAAAATACAGTTTTTGGGCTTTCATGACAGAAAAGGGCCCATAATACAGTTTTTTGGCTTTCATGACATTTTTAACTCCATAAACAGTGTTTTTCTTTAAACATTTTAAGGCTCCAAATAAACAGGGTTTGCTTTCATGACATTAGGGGCTCCAAAATACAGTTTTTCATACTTTTAAAAGGCTCCATAATCCCTTTGTGGGGTTCAGGACTTTTAAGGCTCCTTTAATACAGTTTTTGGGCTTTCATACAGTTAAGGCCCAAATACATCTTTCATACATTTAAAGGCCCCCATAATCCCAGGTTTGCTGTCATGACAGTTAACCCCTTCCATAATACAGTGTGTGTTTTCAGGACATTTAAAGGGGGCTCCATAATACAGGGGTTTTTTCATGAAAATTTAAGGCTCCAAAATACAGGGGTTTTTTTTGTCATACATTTAAAACACTCCATAATCCAGTGTGTGCTTTAAAGACTTTTTAAGGCTCCATAATACAGTCTTTCATGACATTTAAGGGGCCCAAAAATACAGGGGGTTGTTTTTCCAATACGGGAAAGGCTCCAAAATTAACAGTGCTTCCCCATGACATTTTAAGGGCCCCTCCATAATACAGGGGTTTTTCATGACTTTTTAAAGGGGGCCCTTAAACAGTTTTGGGTTTTTTTGACAGTTAAGGCCCCCATAATACGTCCCTTTATGACGGGAAAGGGGCTCCAAATACAGTGTGGGCTTCGGACAGTTAAGGCCCCAAAATTCAGGGTTTGCTTTCATGACATTTAAAAGGCTCCATAAAAAATTTTTGGCTTTCACACATTTAAAGCCCCATAATAGTTTGCTTCCACGACATTTTAAGGCTCCATAATACGGGGTTTTTGTTTTCCCAGGACATTAAGGCCCATAATTTGGGTTTTGCTTTCATGACTTTAAAGGGTCAAAAATTACAGTGTTTTGTTTCAGGACGGGTTAACCCCTCCATAAACATGTTTGCTTTCATGCCCATTTTTAAGGCTCCAAAATTTCAGTGTTTGTTTTCATGACATTTTAAAAAGCTCCAAAATTTACAGTTTTTTTCATGACTTTTAAGGCCCAAAACAGTTGGCTTTCATGACATTTAAAGGGGCCCATAAACATGCTTGCTTTCATGCAGTTAAGGCCCATAAACACTTGCTTTTAAATGACATTTAAAGGCTCCAAAAATACAGTGTTTGCTTCAGGACAGTTAAAGGCCCAAAATACAGTGGTGCTTTAAATGACGGGTTAAGGCTCCAAAATACAGTTTTTTGGGGGCCAGGCCCGTTAAGGCCCATAATACAGGGGGGCTTTCAGACATTAAAGGCCCCATAAAAACATTTGTTTCATGACATTAAGGCCCTAATACTGGGGGTTTTCTTTGGACATTTAAGGCTCCAAAAATACAGTTTTGCTTTCATGACATTAAGGCCCATAATACATGTTTGTTTTTCAGACGGGTTAAGCCTAAAATACAGGGCTTTTTTTAAATGACATTTAAGGCTCTAAAAAACTGGGGGCAGGACTTTTTAAGGCCCAAATACGGGCTTGCTTTCAAAACATTAAAGGGCCCAAATACATGGTGTTTTCATGACATTTAAAGGCCCAAATAATACGTTGTGTTTTTAGGGACAGTTAAGGCCCAAATACAGGGCTTCATGGATTTAAAAGGCCCAAAATACAGGGCTTTCGGGAACCAGTAAGGCCCCAAATACAGTGTGTCCATTTTGTTTAAGGCTCCAAAAAATTCAGTGGGGTGTTTTTTCCCAAAAGGGCCCCCAAATTAAGGCCCAAATACAGGGGTTTTTGCTTTCTGACATTTAAGGGCCCCATAATACAGTGTTTTCGGGACATTAAGGCCCAAAACGTGTTTGCTTTCATACATTTAACTCCATAATACAGTGTTTGTTTTCATGATAGTTAAGGCTCCATAATACAGTGTTTTGCTTTTATGACAGTTAAGGCTCCATAATACAGTGTTTGCTTTCTTGACAGTTAAGGCTCCATAATACAGTGTGTGCTTTCATGACAGTAAGGCTCCATAATACAGTGTTTGCTTTCATGACGGGTTAAGGCTCCATAATACAGTGTGTGCTTTCATGACAGTTAAGGCTCCATATACAGTGCTTTCATGACAGTTAAGGCTCCATAATACAGTGGTTTTGCTTTCAATGACCGTTAAGGCTCCATAATACAGTGTGTGCTTTCATGACATTTTAAGGCTCCATAATACAGTATGACAGTTAAGGCTCCATAATACAGTGTTACACCCAGTTTGTATTACACACTGTGTATGCAGTGGTCTGTGTGTGTTTTATGACAAAAGATGTCATTTTTCTACTCATTTAACAGAGGACACTAAACCACTGGGAATTGAGTGAAAATGCTTCTCCTCCAGAGTTTACAATATGTCATAAAGATTGGACTGCAAGCAATTTGTTCTGTGATAACTTTGGGTTTGATTGATTGTTTGGTTTCTTTTGTTTTTTCTAACCATAGTGAAAAAAGTTTAAGATCGGTGGAAAAGAAATAAGGGTTGGGTAAGTTATCATAATCACAAGGGTTGGGGGGGGGCTAGAACAATGAAATACGGCTTCATGGGGTATCATCCCTTTTATTTATGTATGAAATTTATTTTGGGAAATACGGGGGACGATCCCAATCAATATGCATTGTTTGTGTGCAAGTAGGGCCATGTTTAATATTGAAAATTTGTTTATTTTTGTTGTTATGAAGTTTAGGGAATTTATGCTATTAGAGGAGTGGGGTCCAAAATGTTTAAATCATCAATGTCAATAATAGTTCAGATTACAATGTCCCTTTTAAAATTTTAAGTTACAAAGTCATTGTACAAGGTAATGCATATATACTTGTAAGAGGGTTTTTTGTAGATTCGTGGGTAGGTGTTTTGGCTTTGCAAAACGACAAAATCAAACCCGGGGGTATTTTAAACGAAAGGATCCGTTTAAATTTTCACAGGTTTTAAGAATTTTAAACAAAAACAAACCACTGACCTCCGGGTTTAGTAAGTCGTACAGGAACTCAAACGTAAAATGCAGCACGAATAATTTTACTAATGGCAGCTTCTCGCCCACTAGCTCGAACTCAATGAAGACCCGAACACTTCTAGACTAAAAACTCTTGAAAAAATCCCCATTTTTCTCTATCTCGTCTGTGGGGTGTCTCTGTCAGTCGCACAGCCTCCTTTTTTTTTATATGAATTAAAATAAAATTCCCGAAACCCACCCGGTTATTTTTTTCTAGAATATTTTGCATAAACATAAGCCCTTTTTCCAAAAGAAATCGGAAAGACCGTATGCAAAAGTAATTTTTGGTCACTTTTTTACAAAAATTCCGAACCTTCGGGAAAGCACATCAAAAGTACGGGAAAACCCGGTGAACATTTAACATAAACTTTAATATTCCAATCACATTAAACAATCCCATCCCAAAAAAAATACTAAACAATCGGGGATACATTTCACTTTCCCCAAAAGTTTTTAAACAAATCAAATATAGCACTACACTGACCGAAAATACAAAGATCTAAAAGCAATAAATAAAAGGAGGCTTGCAACGCGTCATTATTGCTATGACGTCTTTCACAAAAGTTCCCCCTCTCTTGCCTCCCTTTTAAATTGTAACAGTCTTAATAGTTCAGAGTTACAGAGCAAATATGGACTATGAAAAGTTAGGCTAAAAGTGTTGAACATGTTGGAGACGGGAGTGGGGTGGGGAGAGAGGCTTAAAGTGTTGAACATGTTGAGACGGGAGTGGGGTGGGGAGAGAGGCTTAAAGTGTTGAACATGTTGGAGACGGGAGTGGGGGTGGGGAGAGAGGCTTAAAGTGTTGAACATGTTGGAGACGGAGGTGGGGTGGGGAGAGAGGCTAAAATGTTGAACATGTTGGAGACGGAGGTGGGGTGGAGAGAGAGGCTTAAAGTGTTGAACATGTTGGAGACGGAGGTGGGGTGGGGAGAGAGGCTTAAAGTGTTGAACATATTGGAGACGGAGGTGGGGTGGGGAGAGAGGCTTAAAGTGTTGAACATGTTGGAGACGGAGGTGGGGTGGGAGAGAGGCTTAAAGTGTTGAAATGTTGGAGATGGAGGTGGGGTGGGGAGAGAGGCTTAAAGTGTTGAACATATTGGAGACGGAGGTGGGTGGGGAGAGAGGCTAAAAGTGTTGAACATGTTGGAGACGGGAGTGGGGTGGGGAGAGAGGCTTAAAGGTTGAACATGTTGGAGACGGGAGTGGGGTGGGGGAGAGAGGCTTAAAGTGTTGAACATGTTGGAGACAGGAGTGGGGTGGGGAGAGAGGCTAAAAGTGTTGAACATGTGGAGACGGAGGTGGGGTGGGGAGAGAGGCTTAAAGTGTTGAACATGTTGGAGACGGGAGTGGGGTGGGGAGAGAGGCTAAAAGTGTTGAACATGTTGGAGACGGAGGTGGGGTGGGGAGAGGCTTAAAGTGTTGAACATGTTGGAGATGGGAGTGGGGTGGGGAGAGAGGCTTAAAGTGTTGAACATGTTGGAGACGGAGGTGGGGTGGGGAGAGAGGCTTAAAGTGTTGAACATGTTGGAGACGGGAGGGGGGTGGGGAGAGAGGCTAAAAGTGTTGAACATGTTGGAGACGGGAGTGGGGTGGGGAGAGGAGCTTAAAGTGTTGAACATGTTGGAGATGGGAGTGGGGTGGGGAGAGAGGCTTAAAGTGTTGAACATGTTGGAGATGGGAGTGGGGTGGGAGAGAGGCTAAAAGTGGGTGGGGAAAGAAGGGGGGAAGGAGGAGCTCTGCTCAAGTGAAGGCAATGCATGAAGGCCAGCTTGTTAGGCGATTTTTCTCTATTTTGGTTGAATGATGGAATCATAAACCACTGATAAAAGATGGAGGGGTCACTCTCAAATGAAAACGTAGTCCAAGAAAGAGGTGCAAACTCTGCATCTTTAAGCCATTCCTGCACAACAGAAATTAGTGTGCCCATCTGCACAATGTTTTTCACCCAGTGAATCATTTTTCCTGTTGGCATTACATCAGTTTTGAACTTTCTTCTTCTGCATACGCAGGCTGATGCTCCTGCGGACACTCCCTGTATAGACAGGCAAGTATTAATCCCATCTGCCCAACAAAGGGAGTGGAGTTTTGTGTGTATGACCGTTTTTTTATCCCGCCATCAAGGCAACCATACTCCATCTTCGGGGAAGTTTTGAACTATTGAGGCCTCAGAATGTAGAGAGTGATTGACACTGACCCACCCCCTGTAGCCGGCCGTTTTGTCCGACCCGGCCGTTTTGTCCGAGGTTGGACGCAACGGCCGGTCGGACAAAACGGCCGGCTAAAACCCGGCTGTTTTGTCCGACTTTTCAATTTTTTTGTCGGACAAAACGGCCTGGCTGGACAAAACGGTCGGCTCTATGTAAGCGGCTGTTTTGTCCAATATATTTTTAAATTTTCTTTGTCCAATTCACTGGCAAAGAAGTATAAATTCGTTCGCATTCTGGTTTTTTTGTTTTGTTTTTGTTTTTTGTTTTGTTCAGTCTGTCGCAAGGATGTCTTCCGAACAGAAAGTCGGAGTCGCATCAAACTTTGTGTGGTGGTGTGGCACAAGAATGACAGGAGATCGAACAAGAAGGTCATGACCTTGACATACGACCTTTGTAGGCCAATCAGGGTCAAGGTCGAGGAGGTAGCTGACCCTAAAAATTTGAGGGTGGGGAAATTTTTGTTGCAATCATGTATTCTGAGTGGGTAGACAGAAGCAATTCAAATTTTATGTGATGTTGTGCCACTTTAGTGGAAGACATTAACAAAAAATATTTCAATGGCAAGGTCATGACCTTGGCGAATGACTTTGAAAACTGAAAATCTATTTTTAGCCATATCTCGAGCACTGGAAAACATAGGATGTTGAAACTTAGCATGGAGGTGATTTGGCTTATGGTGCAACCAATATTGTAAACCAATCAAGGTCGTAGTCTCTTCAAATTTTGTGTGGTGGTGTACCACATGAATGGCAAGAGATCCAAACAACAATATTCAAGGTCAAGGTCATGACCTTTTTTTCTGTCTGTCCCAAGGATATCTTCCGAATGGAAAGTCGTGCCACATGAATGGCAAGAGATTGGAACAAGGTGTGTGTGTGTTTGTGTGTGTGTGAGAGAGAGAGAGACAGTCACACAGACAGACAGAGACACAGAGAAAGAGGGAGAGAGAGAGAGACAGAGACAGACACAGAGAAAGAGAGAGAGACACAGAGAGAGAATCTATAACTTCATGTGACTTATAAATGTCAGTGTGTGTCAACTACTCAGTGTGTGTGTGTGTGTGTGTGTGTGTGTGTGTGCGTGTGCGTGCACTGTGCACGTATATATATGTGTGTGCGTGCATTGGTGTGTCCAAAAGTGAGGAAAGTTATTTCAGTAGTGATGTAGCAGTGTGAAAGACAAAGACAGTTATTGAATGAATGTCAGTGCGTGTCGCTACTCGGTGGGATAGAGACAGAGGGGAAAGGTGGGGCTAAGATATGAGGGTAAAGGAAGGCGGGGGGGGGGAGGGGGGTGGAACAGGCAAAGAACATATCTGCCGTGCAGCGTTGCAGCCGCCGGCGATGCGCTTGTTATTGCTGTGCCTAGTTCATGCTACAAATTTTTACTTCGGCTTGCCGATGTTGCACTTAGCGTAATGTTTTATCCCACCCACATTCAAGTAAAGGGGGGCAGCCCCGATATGGCCCTTTGCGGTCGGCTGGGCTATAAGCAACATTATCTAATCTAAGTAAAGGGTGACGTCACCCACATTTTGTTGATC
>JAFLJL010018623.1:85249-87756 GCA_018398815.1 Conus ventricosus | reverse complement strand
AGGAAGGATAAAATCCCAACATGTTTTTTTAACCCTCCGGGGGTTTTCAACCTTGCCGTGGTCGGAAGGGGTTGCGTGGTCCTGTGATCCCCTTTGGCTTTGTGGCGGGGGCATCAATACTTGGAGATAGGCTGGTTTTTTTCAAACTGCTTCTAGGGCCCGAGAAGTCAAGATGCTGTCTGGGCCTAAGCGTAACGTGGTAAGGAGTTGATGCCCCTGGTGGGGCCCTTACCATGTCAGATAGGCTAAGGGTGAGGATCTGACTAAGGTAACCCCCTTTCTCCTATTCTTTTTTTGCCTTTCTTATTTGGCCCTTTTCTATCTTCGTCTCCCCTTCAAGTCTTCTTTTCCACACTCCTTTTCTCTCTGTGGTCTCCTTAAGATCCGCCGCGTTTGCCGTGCGGTGCGACCTGTGTCGGAGGGGAATGAGATCCTGGTGATTGAGAGGGCCAGTGCTCTCAACACATCACTTTGGCTCGGACCTCTCCTAGACAGGTGGTACACTCTGGCCGGGTGTACTAATCGGCTCCCCTTCTTGGGGCTGGGTCAAAACAGGCATTCTCCGGCTGGCCAAGTACCCCTGCAGTGCCTCAGCTCTCTTTTCCCGGGAGTTGGGCATGATCAGGGGGGATAGGGTTGGTGGTTTCTGTCTGTTGTATGTCTCTCCTGAAACCTGAAGGGGCCCAAGACAATGATTTTTTGGGCCCCTGGCCCCTTAGTTGGTCTCCATGGTGGGTGGGTAAGGGAGAAATGAAATATAATAAAAATAAACATGGCTTTTTCTAAAAACATCCCCCCCAAAAAGAAGAGGGAGGCAGCAACCCCTATTTCAGGGGATTTTCAATCAGACAGTGATTCAGATATCGAAATAAGAGAGAGGACTGGTTCTGGGCTTCTGGCTCGTGATGGAAGGGACGGAGCAGGAAAAACCCATTTCACCTCTGAGTCCTTTCGCCATCCAGAAGGGCTTCCAAGGTCTAGCAGGTGACCTCAGTCGATCAAAAGGTTACGGAATGGATCATTTCTTGTGCAGTGCAGATCCAGAAAACAATGGGAACAGCTGCTGGGGGCAACAAAGCTCGTGGACAGAGAAAACCAGGTGACTCCCATTTAAAAAATTGAACTCGTCCAAAGGAGTAATTCGGTGCCGAGATTTTTACAGGTGTCTCGGAAGCGGAGATCAAGATGGAACTGGCCCTCCCAGGGTTTTGCGGAGGTGCATAGGGTACAGTAAAAAAAAGTGCGGAAAGAGTGGCCACCACACCCTCTTTCTGACATTCTTTCAACCCTGTGCTGCCTCCGGTCATCAAAGTCGGTTACCTGAATGTCCCAGTTCAGTTTTATGTTCCGTCCTCATTGAGGGTGTTTTTAGGTGCCAAAGGTTTGGCCATGTCAGAGACCGCTGTTCTGGGCAGGAGGTGTGTGGTGTTTGCTGCAAGGCAACCCTTGATGGGCCATGTGAAGACCCGGCACATTGTGCGAACTGTGGTGGCGACCATCCCTCCTCTTCACAAAAACTGCCCTCTTTGGATTCAGGGCCCAAACAATACAAAGAATCGAAACAGAAAAGAAAATTCGTTTTTTGAAGCCCGCAAACAGGTTGTTGGCAGTCAGACGCCAACAGCATCTTCATATGCTTTGGCCGTAAAGAAATTTTCCCACTCGGTCAGTGTCGCACAATTTGTGGGGATGCGTGGCGATGGTGGTTGGGATGTGTTGTACACCCACAAACGTTCTCCTCTCAGCTTGGAGACACCCAAAAGCAGGATAAATGTTAAAATAAATTTATTGATGTGAAATTAAGGGACGTGGATGAGTGATATGTTTGTGATATGATTATGATTCTGATGATGGGGATGAATATGCAAACAAATACAAGTTGTTACAATACAAAACGAGACAATAAATGAATAAAACTACTTTCATTCATTCTTTTCTCGCGCGTTCACTCGCCACGTAAAAGGGCTTTGAGAGTCAAAATGGTGTGTGTTTGTCGTAGTGGAGGTGAAAACAAAACAAAAAAAGTTCACTTAACTGTCGACTCGTCAGTACCGTTGCTACGACGCTTCAAAACTAATGACGATAGCAGCCTTCCGTTTCAAGCCTGTCTCCTCTTGTGGCTTTCTTTATGTACAGCTCGCAGATGTCTTTTTCGATGTAAACAATAAAATAGTCACGTTGTTTACATCAACGCACCTTCGTTCAATTCACTCTATTTACACACGCCACCGTCCGAAGAAAACAGCTGATCGCACGACGCACTGTCCAGTATATCACAGTTTCGAAAAAGAACGTGAAATATTAAAAATGACTATCGCTTGTGGCGACTTGTTCCATATAGAAAGTCCCTGCTGCTTGGGGTAAATAATAACTAAGGTTTTCCAACAGGTCGCACCGCACCGGGAGTTTTTTACTGCTACATTTTTTTTGCTGGGGTCGGTCTTCACAAAGCGTGAGACGGAAAAGCAGAAGAAACAAATTGTGAGCAGTCTTGTATTGACAAACCC
>JAFLJL010018623.1:60249-82749 GCA_018398815.1 Conus ventricosus | reverse complement strand
TTTAAACACGAACTTAATTATGGTACTCACAGAGAAGAGCGAAATGCCAGCTTTTGTCACACTCTCAAGTACTCACTGCGCTATTGCTCTCGTACAGAAATTATAGTCTAAAAACCTCTGTACAGTAAATATAACTTAATGATGTTGCACCAGTCTCGAAGCGTCCAAACCACAAAGCGTGTTCGCTGAGGAAAGAATGCGCGTCTGTAGTGCGGTGGCTGACTCGTTACGGGCCTAGCTGGGGTCAAAAGGCAAAGCGTTGAGTGAACTAAATGCTGTGGCTCTGAGTGGGCTGGCGCGGCCGTGACCGTCCTTAATACAACAATCCACGCTGAGAGTGATGTCCATTTAAATGACGAGACGAAATGACGACGTTAGTTCAACGATGTAGATGAAGATACGTTCCTGTAGTTCCAGGCCAAAAAGAATACAGAGAAGAAGGAATAAAAGCAAGCCTTCTTAGCAGAAACGATGTAAATGAAGATACGTTCATGTAGTTCCAGGCCAAAGGAAGACCCAGAGAAGCGAGAATAAAGCCGAGCCTGCACACACCCAATTTTACACCCCTTTTGAGTTACCATGAAAAATCATATATGAACAGATCCGTATCCACACCCACACGCATTTTACAATAACAATACAGCCCTACTGTGGCTTCTCCGTCGCTCTCTCTAGCACCTAAAAGAGAAATGGAAAAATAATATGAACCGATGAGGACGAACGGCAGGCCTAGGCAGGCAGTCTCTCGCCTTTCTAACCCCAAAAGCCTGCAAACAACAACCAAACAAATGTAAACGACCCTCGGTCATGTCCACGTCAACCTGCACATCAACTACCTGGTTAAATAAACTCTAAAACTGCTATTTACCTCAGACGGCTCAATACAGGCGTCCACAGTCTACGATAGTCGAAGTCCCTGTGATTCTCCAACCGACAACTGCATAACCTGGTTACTTGTACACAAGTTGGCATTGTCCAATGGAGAAGCAGGTTTCTATCTTCTGCTCAAGATTCCCAGGCAACGCCAACCCAACATGCTAATGGCGGTGACGAAATCGCGCTTGCAATTGGAACATGACGTCAAAGTCGAATGGCGACATCACAGATATTCTAAAATTACGTGAAGCGAATCGATACGTTCTTAGCAGAAACTACTTATTGCCGTATGAACGCGACAGTCAGTCTGATGCCAGACTGATGAATTTATCTTTTCCAAGACACTGCAAGGAAGAATAGTAAACTCTGGTGGAAGCAGGCTCACCACTTCCCAACCCAAAGTGAATGCCCCTGGTGGAGGCAAAAAATCTGCCACCCCTCAGAGCAGATGTTGTAGACTGCTGGGCAGATTAAAAAGCCAGCTCTCCCGCCTCGAACTCCTCTGTACAGTGCCCGTGCGGGCAAGGGAGTTCAACCCAGTGTGGTGATGGTGGAGATGAGGAAGAAACCCCCACCATCTCCCAAATCCAGGCCTTCTTCACCTGTGGACAAGTCTGCCAGCAGGTCTGAAGATGTAAACAGTCCGGTACAACTATCCAATAAATTTACACCATTGGATGCAGACGTTGATGAGGAGATGACCTGATTTCTCTCCTTTTCGCCCTCTGCACCATGGATAGTACAGTAATCCATTGGAATATCCGTGGACTAAATTCCAACTTTGAGGAGCTGCAGCTTCTGTGTCAATCTATAAAACCTTCCGTCGTGGCTCTTCAGGAAACTCAAATTCAAAGCCAGAAGACCTTCACTCTTTCTGGCTTTAATATTCTTTCTAAACCTGCACAACCATCCACGTTGGGACTGTCGGGCGGTGTTGCCCTTCTCATACATAAAACTCTGCTGTATAGTCCTGTCGCTCTGACTACTTCCCTTCAGGCTGTAGCTGCGAGAGTCACTCTCCACAAGACTGTGACAATCTGCTCACTTTATCTACCACCTTCTGTCCCGGTTTGTCGTCAGGACCTTGTCAGTCTCATCGGAGAACTTCCTCGACCTTTTTTGCTGTTGGGTGACTTTAACGGTCACAGTCCTCTTTGGGGTAGTGTCAGTTCGTCATCCAGAGGTCTGCTTATTGAGGATGTCCTTTCTGATTTTGATTTGTGTTGTCTGAACGACGGATCTTCAACTTACCTCCACTCTTCCACAGGTTCACTTTCGTGTTTAGATTTGTTGATTTGTGACCCCTCGCTGGTCCTGGACTATGAGTGGTCTGTCCATGACGATCTGCACGGAAATGACCATTTCCCTGTTCTTTTACAACCCGTAATAACTGAACACGTCTCTGTCTCTCAACATCTAAATTATAAGAAAGCAAACTGGGATCTATTTGCAACCACCATTTCCAAAGAATTCCAGGACACTGATTTTCTTCAGAGTCCAGACCCAGCAGAATCTCTGAGTAACACTGTGATCAAATGTGCTAAAACCTGTATTCCAGTGTCTTCTGACAAACTCCAAATGCCAAAAAACACCCTGGTTCGATTTAGACTGCCAACAGATTTCAAAAGTTCGCAAACGGGCTCAGCGTTGGGTATACTAACGACCTTCGGGTCCCAACGCTCGAGCCCGTCAGAAACTCCGTGACAAATCGAGACACACTTTTAAAATCAGTAAACGTCAGTCCTGGAGAAACTTCTGCTCCAGGCTGACATCTAAAACTTCCAAGAAAAAAGTGTGGAACATCATTAAGAAAATCAAAGGGAAGAACACCTGTCCCACTGTGAACCATCTCAAGTTTTCGGACTCTTTAATAATGGAGAAAAAAGCAGTTGCTAATCTGCTTGCTTCAACCATTGAAAAGAATTCCTCCTCTTCTAACAAATCAGCCACTTTTGTCAAAAACAAAGCACTTAAAGAAAAATCATCCTGCAACTTTTCGTCAAACAGCATGGAAGACTACAATCTTCCTTTCACGTTAAATGAACTGAAATCTGCCTTACTTTCCTGCAGCGATTCCTCTCCAAGTATAGATGAAATCCATTATAAACTGTTGAAACATCTTCCGCAAAAAGGTCTGAACATACTGCTACATGTATACAACCATGTGTGGACTACTGGTTTCTTTCCACCTTCTTGGCGAAAAGCCCTCATTATTCCCATTCCCAAACCTGGAAAAGATCTTTCTAACCCATCAAACTACTGTCCCATAGCTTTGACCAGCTGTGTCTGTAAATTGATGGAGAAAATGGTCAATGCTAGACTCATGTGGAAACTCGAAACCGATGGCCTTTTGGTGAAAGATCAGTGTGGTTTCCGCAAACATTGGACTACAGTTGACCATTTGATTCGTCTGGAATCTACACTTTGGAACGCCTTTTTGAACAAACAACATGCAGTGGCAATTTTCTTTGACTTGGACCCTCCGGGGGTTGCGACCTTGTCGTGGTCGGAGGGCTTGCGCGGTCCAGTGATCCCTTAGGCTTTGCTGGCGGGGGCATCAATACTTGGAGATAGGCTGGTTTTTTCAAACTGCTTCTAGGCCTGTGAAGTCGAGATGCTGCCTGGCCTAAGCGTAACGTGGTAAGGAGTTGATGCCCCTGGTAGGGCTTCCCATGTCAGATAGGCTAAGGGTGAGGATCCTGACTAAGAGTAACCCGCCTTTCTCTTTTCTTGTTTTCTGCCTTTCTTATTTGGCCCTTTTCTATCTTCGTCTCCCCTTCAAGTCTTCTTTTCCACACTCCTTTTCTCTCTGTGGTCTCCTTAAGATCCGCCGCGTTTGCCGTGCGGTGCGACCTGTGTCGGAGGGGATGAGATCCTGGTGATTGAGAGGGCCAGTGCTTGAGGAGGCCGGTGCTCTCAACACATCACTTTGGCTCGGACCTCTCCTAGACAGGGAGTACACTTTGGCCCGGGTGTACTAATCGGCTCCCCTTCTTGGGGCTGGGTCAAGACAGGCAGTTCCCCTGCTGGCCAAGTGAACCCCTGCAGTGCTCAGCTCTCTGTTCCCGGGAGTTGAGCATGATCAGGGGGGATAGGGTTGGTGGTTTCTGTTTGTCGTATATCTCTCCTGAAGCCTGGAAGGGGTCAAGACATTGGTTTCTTGGCCCTGGCCCCTTAGTTGGACTCCAAGGTGGGTGGGTAAGGAGAGATGAAACAAAATAAAATAAATATGGCTTTTTCTAAAAATATCACCCCCCAAAAAGAAGAGGAAGGCAGCATCCCCTATTTCAGGGGATTTCCATTCTGATAGTGATTCAGACATAGAGGTAAGACAGAGGACAGGTTTCTGGGCTTCCTGGCTCGTGATGGAAGGGACGGAGCAGGAAAAACCCATTTCAGCTCTGAGTCCTTTCGCCATACAGAAGGGCTTTCAAGGTTTAGCAGGTGACCCTCAGTCCATCAAAAGGTTGCAGAATGGCTCATTTCTGATTCAATGTAGATCAAAAAAACAATCCGAACAGCTGCTGAGGGCAACAAAGCTCGTGGACAGGGAGATCAGGGTGACCCCCCATAAACAGTTGAATTCGTCGAAAGGAGTGATTCGATGCCGAGATTTAACAGGTGTCTCAGAGGCAGAGATCAAGACGGAGCTGGCGTCCCAGGGTGTGACGGAGGTGCACAGGGTGACGTAAAAAAAGGTGCAGAAAGAGTGGCCACCAGCACCCTCTTTCTGACATTCTGCAACCCTGTGCTGCCCCCGGGTCATCAAAGTCGGTTACCTGAACGTTCGAGTCCAGTTGTATGTTCCGTCCCCGTTGAGGTGCTTCAGATGCCAGAGGTTTGGCCATGTCAGAGACCGCTGTTCTGGGCAGGAGGTGTGCGTTGTTTGCTGCAAGGCAACCCATGATGGGCCGTGTAAAGACCCGGCACATTGTGTTAACTGCGGTGGCGACCATCCCTCCTCTTCAAGAAACTGTCCTCTTTGGATTCAGGAATCCACTATACAACGCATCAAAACAGAAAAGAAGATCTCGTTTTTGAAGCCCGGAAACAGGTTGTTGGCAGTCAGACGCCAACAGCTTCTTCATATGCTTCGGCCGTAAAGACAGTTCCCACTCGGTCAGTCTGCTGCCAGACTGATGAATTCATGTTTTCTAAGACATTGCAAGGAAGAATTGTCAACTCTGGTGGAAGCAGGTCCCCCACCTCCCAACCCAAAGTGAATGCCCCTGGTGGAGGCAAAAAATCCGCCACCCTCAGACTGCCCAGCAGTCTACAACATCTGCTGCTGGGCAGATTAAAAAACCAGCACTCCCACCTCGAACTCCTCTGTCCAGTGCCCGTGCGGGCAAGGGAGTTCAATCCAGTGTGGAGATGGTGGAGATGAGGAAGAAACCTCCACCGTCTCCCAAATCCAGACCTTCTTCACCTGTTGGCAAGTCTGCCAGCAGGTCTGAAGATGCAAACAGTCCGGTACAACTCTCAAATAAATTTACACCTTTAGAAGCAGACGTTGATGAGGAGATGACCTGATCTCTCTCCTTTTCGCCCTCTGCACCATGGATAGTACAGTATTCCATTGGAATATCCGTGGACTAAATTCCAACTTCGAGGAGCTGCAGCTTCTGTGTCAATCTATAAAACCTTCCGTCGTGGCTCTTCAGGAAACTCAAATTCAAAGCCAGAAGACCTTCACTTTTCTGGCTTTAATATTCTTTCTAAACCTGCAAAAACCATCCACGTTGGGACTGTCGGGCGGTGTTGCCCTTCTCATACACAAAACTCTGCTGTATAGTCCTGTCGCTCTGTCTACCCCCCTTCAGGCTGTAGCTGCGAGAGTCACTCTCCACAAGACTGTAACAATCTGTTCTCTTTATCTACCTCCTTCTGTCCCGGTTTGTCGTCAGGACCTTGTCAGTCTGATAGGAGAACTTCCTCGACCTTTTTTGCTGTTGGGTGACTTTAACGGTCACAATCCTCTTTGGGGTAGTGTCAGTTTGTCATCCAGGGGTCTGCTTATTGAGGATGTCCTTTCGGATTTGGATTTGTGTTGTCTGAACGACAGATCTGCAACTTACCTCCACTCTTCCACAGGTTCACTTTCGTGTTTAGATTTGTCAGTTTGTGACCCCTTGCTGGTCCTGGACTATGAGTGGTCTGTCCATGACGATCTGCACGGAAGTGACCATTTCCCTGTCCTTCTACAACCCATAATAACTGAACACGTCTTTGTCTCTCAACATCTAAATTATAAGAAAGCAAACTGGGATCTATTTGCAGCCACTATTTCTAAGGAATTCCAGGACACTGATTTTCTTCAGAGTCCGGACCCAGCAGAATCTCTGACTAACAATGTGATCAAATGTGCTAAAGCCTGTATTCCAGTGTCTTCCGATAAACTTTAAATGCCAAAAACACCCTGGTTCGATTCAGACTGCCAACAAATTTCCAAAGTTCGAAAATGGGCTCAGCGTCGGGTATACCAACGACCTTCGGTCCCAACGCTCGAGCCCATCAAAACTCCGTGCTAAATCGAGACACACTTTTAAAATCAGTAAACGTCAGTCCTGGAGAAGCTTCTGCTCCAGGCTGACATCGAAAACTTCCAAGAAAAAAGTGTGGAACATCATTAAGAAAATCAAAGGAAGAACACCTGTCCCACTGTGAACCATCTCAAGTTTTCGGACTCTTTAATAACGGAGAAAAAAGCAGTTGCTAATCTGCTTGCTTCAACCATTGAAAAGAATTCCTCCTCTTCTAACAAATCAGCCACTTTTGTCAAAAATAAAGCCCTTAAAGAAAAATCACCCTGCAACTTTTCGTCAGACAACATGGAAGACTATAATCTTCCTTTCACGTTAAACGAGCTGAAATCTGCCTTACTTTCTTGCAGCGATTCCTCTCCAGGTATAGATGAAATCCATTATCAACTGTTGAAACATCTTCCACAAATAGGTCTGAACATCCTGCTACAGGTATACAACCATGTGTGGACTACTGGTTTCTTTCCACCTTCTTGGCGAAAAGCCCTCATTATTCCAATTCCCAAACCTGGAAAGGATCTTTCTAATCCATCAAACTACCGTCCCATAGCTTTGACCAGCTGTGTTTGTAAATTGATGGAGAAAAGGTCAATGCTAGGCTCATGTGGAAACTTGAAACCGATGGCCTTTTGGCGAAAGAACAGTGTGGTTTCCGCAAACATCGGACTACCGTTGACCATTTGATTCGTCTAAAATCTACACTTCGGAACGCTTTTTTGAACAGACAGCATACAGTGGCAATTTTCTTTGACTTGGAGAAGGCCTACGATACTACCTGGAAGTCGGGGATACTTCATGATCTCCACGATCTGGGTTTTCGAGGTCATTTTCCGCTTTTTATTCAAATTTTTTTGGCAGAACGACAGTTTCAGGTCCGGGTTGGCACCACTCTCTCTGATGTCCACGAGCAGGAGTTGGGTGTTCCACAGGGGAGCATACTGTCTCCTGCCCTCTTTAGTATTAAAATCAACAACATTGTTCAATCAGTTCAGCAGGGTTCAGACTGCTCATTGTTTATGGATGATTTCGCTGTCTACGCAACTGGAAGCCTGTACCCGAGTGTCCAGCGCAGGCTCCAGCTTTGCGTAGATAAAATCCATCGGTGGGCGGATGAAAACGGTTTCACCTTTCTCCAACAAAGACGCAGTGTATTCACTTCCATAATTTCCGTCAGTTTTTCCCAGATCCTGAACTTCAAGTAGGGAAATCTCCCATTCCAGCTGTTAAAGAGGCCAAATTTCTGGGAGTCATTTTTGACCAGAAACTTAACTTTCTCAGCCACATCAAAACCTCAAAACTGCTTGCCAGAAAGCACTGAATATTCTGCGGTCGTAGCGCACACCGACTGGGGCGCTGATAAGAAAACTTTGCTGCACCTCTACAGAGCCCTGGTCCGTTCCAAACTGGACTACGGTTGTGCTGTGTACGGCTCCGCAAGATCATCTTACCTCAAACTCTTGGACCCTATCCACCATCAAGGGCTTCGTCTCTGTCTTGGAGCGTTCCGCACCACCCCTGTGTACAGCCTGTACGCAGAGGCGGGTGAACCTTCACTGTCCAACCGCAGGCTGAAACTGTCTTTGATTTATTATATCCGACTGTTCTCAGAACCGCAGAATCCTGCCTATGACTGTGTCTTTGACCCCCGTTCCAAAGTAAGTTTGAAAATAACCCGAATGTATTTCCGCCGTTTGGTCTTCGTATGCGGCCTCACGTGCGGAATGCAGGTCTAGACCTAGGAGTTGTGTCCGATTTTTCCAAGTTTCCGGATCAACCTCCGTGGACCTTTTTCACACCAGAGATTCGTTTCGATCTTGCAGCTTTTCGCAAAGAGTCTACCAGCTCTCTGGCGTACAAGGCATTGTATGCTGACCTCTGTTCCAAATTCCCATCCTGTCAAAAGGTTTTCACTGATGGTTCCAAGTCTGAAGATGGTGTGGCCTGTGCAGCCTACTGCCCTGGGCTCCTTCTCAGATACTGTTGGAACATATTCATTCAGATGCTTCTGTCTATTCTGCTGAACTTACCGCTCTGGTTTTGGCTTTGAAGATAATCTCGCATTCTTTGAAGAGGGACTTTCTGGTTCTGTCGGATTCGCTGTCAGCTTTGGAGGCCATAGCTGGCCGCAACCTTCAGCATCCAGAACTTTTACTTTTTTTGAACTTTTTAGCAAGTTGAAGGCGGACGGTTACAACATTACTCTTGCTTGGGTTCCTGGTCATGTTGGCATCGGCGGGAACGAATGGTTGATCGTTTAGCCAAGAATGCCACAAGAGAGAAACTGTCCAACATTTATATCCCCTGCTCAGATGTGAAACCCAAAATTAACGATTATGTGAGAGACCTCTGGCAGGAGGATTGGAACATACAGACGAGTAACAAACTCTTTTCAGATCCGTCCAAACCTTAAGGACTTCCTCCCATCTACGTCGGGAGGTCGTAAAGAGGAAACGGTTCTGTGCCGGCTGCACACCGGCCATTCGTATTTTACCCATTCTTACCTTTTAAGAGTGAAGAAGCTACGTGGTGCATTCCATGTCATGCGCCACTCACAATGAAACATGTTCTTTTAGAGTGTTGGGACTTGCACGATGTGAGACACAAACATTTTACAGCGGAGTCCATGAAGATCCTGTTCAGGGATTTTCCCGCCTGATGTGATCCTCGAGTTTTTGAGAGAGATCAACATTTTTCATCTGATTTAAGATTTTACGAAGAAAGATTTTTAATGCAATTTCTGGTGCGTTTCTAGACGATGTCATTTAATGAGATGTGTGAAAGTTGGGTTTTTTTTTTTTTTTTTTTTTTAAATGACTGGTGAGTTGATTTTAACGTGGTGACAGCCCTGATGTGGCCCTTTGCGGTCAGCTGGGCTATAAGCAACATTATCTTATCTCTTCTGCAAACATCGGACTACAGTTGACCATTTGATTCGTCTAGAATCTACACTTCAGAACTCCTTTTTGAACAGACAGCATGCAGTGGCAATTTTCTTTGACTTGGAGAAGGCCTACGATACCACCTGGAAGTCGGGGATACTTCAAGATCTCCATGATCTGGGTTTTCAAGGTCATCTTCCGCTTTTCATTCAAAATTTTTTGGCAGAACGACAGTTTCAGGTCCGGGTTGGCACCACTCTCTCTGATGTCCACGAGCAGGAGTTGGGTGTTCCACAGGGGAGCATACTGTCTCCTGCCCTCTTTAGCATCAAGATCAACAACATTGTTCAATCAGTTCAGCAGGGTTCAGACTGCTCATTGTTTGTGGATGATTCCACAGGGGAGCATACTGTCTCCTGCCCTCTTTAGCATCAAGATCAACAACATTGTTCAATCAGTTCAGCAGGTTCAGACTGCTCATTGTTTGTGGATGATTTCGCTGTCTAAGCAACTGGAAGCCTGTACCCGAGTGTCCAGCGCAGGCTCCAGCTTTGCGTGGATAAAATCCATCGGTGGGTGGATGAAAACGGTTTCACCCTTTCTTCAACAAAGACGCAGTGTATTCACTTCCATAATTTCCGTCAGTTTTTTCCAGATCCTGAACTTCAAGTAGGGAAATCTCCCATTCCAGCTGTCAAAGAGGCCAAATTTCTAGGAGTTGTTTTGACCAGAAACTTAACTTTCTAAGCCACATCAAAAACCTCAAAACTGCTTGCCAGAAAGCACTGAATATTCTGCGGGTCGTAGCGCACACTGACTGGGGCGCTGATAAGAAAACTTTGCTGCACCTCTACAGAGCCCTGGTCCGTTCCAAACTGGACTATGGTTGGGCTGTGTACGGCTCTGCAAGATCGTCTTACCTCAAACTCTTGGACCCTAGCCACAATCAAGGGCTTCATCTCTGTCTTGGAGCGTTCCGTACCACCCCTGTGTACAGCCTGTACGCAGAGGCAGGTGAACCTTCACTGTCCAACCGCAGGCTGAAACTGTCTTTGAATTATTATATCCGACTGTTCTCAGAACCGCAGAATCCTGCCTATGACTGTGTCTTTGACCCTCCGTTCCAAAGTAAGTTTGAAAACAACCCGAAATGTATTCTGCAGTTTGGTCTTCGTATGCGGCCTCACGTGCGGAATGCAGGTCTAGACCTAGGAGTTGTGTCCGATTTTTCCAAGTTTCCGGATCAACCTCCGTGGACCTTTTTCACACCAGAAATTCGTTTTGATCTTGCAGCTTTTCGCAAAGAGTCTACCAGCTCTCTGGCGTACAAGGCATTGTATGCTGACCTCTGTTCCAAATTCCCATCCAATCAAAAAGTTTTCACTGACGGTTCCAAGTCTGAAGATGGAGTGGCCTGTGCAGCCTACTGCTCTGGGGCTCCTTCTCAGATACTGTTGGAACATATACATTCAGATGCTTCTGTCTATTCCGCTGAACTTACTGCTCTGGTTCTGGCTTTGAAGATAATCTCACAATCTTCGAAGAGCGACTTTCTGGTTCTGTCGGATTCGCTGTCAGCTTTGGAGGCCATAGCCGGCCGCAACCTTCAGCATCCAGAACTTTTACATTTCTTTGAACTTTTTAGCACGTTGAAAGCGGACGGTTACAACATTACTCTTGCTTGGGTTCCTGGTCATGTTGGCATCGCGGGAACGAAATGGTTGATCGTTTAGCCAAGAACGCCACAAGAGAGAAACTGTCCACCATTTATATCCCCTGCTCAGATGTGAAACCCAAAATTAACGATTATTTGAGAGACCTCTGGCAGGAGGATTGGAACACACAGACGAGTAACAAACTCTTTCAGATCCGTCCAAACCTTAAGGACTTCCTCCCATCTACGTCGGGGGGTCGTAAAGAGGAATCGGTTCTGTGCCGGCTGCACACCGGCCATTCGTATTTTACCCATTCCTACCTTTTAAAGAGTGAAGAAGCTCCGTGGTGCATTCCATGTCACGCGCCACTCACAATGAAACATGTTCTTTTAGAGTGTTGGGACTTGCACGATGTGAGACACAAACATTTTACAGCGGAGTCCATGAAGATCCTGTTCAGTGATGTCCCGCCTGACGTGATCCTTGAGTTTTTGAGAGAGATTAACATTTTTCATCTGATTTAAGATTTTACGGAAGAAAGATTTTTAACGAAGTTTCTGGTGCGTTTCTAGACAATGTCATTTAAAGAGATGTGTGAAAGGTGTTTTTTTTTTTTTTTTTTTTTTTTTTAAATGACTGGTGAGTTGATTTTAACGTGGTGACAGCCCTGATGTGGCCCTTTGCGGTCGGCTGGGCTATAAGCAACATTATCTTACCTATCTTGCCATGTTGAATGAGATCCACAAGATGACTTGCCATGTTGAATGAGATCCACAAAATGACTTGCCATGTTGAATGAGATCCACAGGATAATGACTTGCCATGTTGAATGAGATCCACAGGATAATGACTTGCCATGTTGAATGAGATCCACAGGATGACTTGCCATGTTGAATGAGATCCACAGGATAATGACTTGCCATGTTGAATGAGATCCACAAGATGACTTGCCATGTTGAATTAGATCCACAAGATGACGTGCCATGTTGAATGAGATCCACAAGATGACTTGCCATGTTGAATGAGATCCACAAGATGACTTGCCATGTTGAATTAGATCCACAGGATGACGACTTGCCATGTTGAATGAGATCCACAAGATGACTTGCCATGTTGAATGAGATCCACAAGATGACGACTTGCCATGTTGAATGAGATCCACAAGATGACTTGCCATGTTGAATGAGATCCACAAGATGACTTGCCATGTTGAATGAGATCCACAGGATGACTTGCCATGTTGAATGAGATCAACAAGATGACGACTTGCCATGTTGAATGAGATCCACAAGATGACGACTTGCCATGTTGAATGAGATCCACAGGATGACGACTTGCCATGTTGAATGAGATCCACAAGATGACTTGCCATGTTGAATGAGATCCACAAGATGACCACTTGCCATGTTGAATGAGATCCACAAGATGACTTGCCATGTTGAATGAGATCCACAAGATGACTTGCCATGTTGAATGAGATCCACAAGATGACTTGCCATGTTGAATGAGATCCACAAAATGACTTGCCATGTTGAATGAGATCCACAGGATAATGACTTGCCATGTTGAATGAGATCCACAAGATGACTTGCCATGTTGAATTAGATCCACAAGATGACTTGCCATGTTGAATGAGATCCACAAGATGACCACTTGCCATGTTGAATGAGATCCACAAGATGACGACTTGCCATGTTGAATGAGATCCACAGGATGACGACTTGCCATGTTGAATGAGATCCACAAGATGACTTGCCATGTTGAATGAGATCCACAAGATGACCACTTGCCATGTTGAATGAGATCCACAAGATGACTTGCCATGTTGAATGAAATCCACAAGATGACTTGCTATGTTGAATGAGATCCACAAGATGACTTGCCATGTTGAATGAGATCCACAGATGACTTGCCATGTTGAATGAGATCCACAAGATGACGACTTGCCATGTTGAATGAGATCCACAAGATGACGACTTGCCATGTTGAATGAGATCCACAGGATGACGACTTGCCATGTTGAATGAGATCCACAAGATGACTTGCCATGTTGAATGAGATCCACAAGATGACCACTTGCCATGTTGAATGAGATCCACAAGATGACTTGCCATGTTGAATTAAATCCACAAGATGACTTGCCATGTTGAATGAGATCCACAAGATGACTTGCCATGTTGAATGAGATCCACAAAATGACTTGCCATGTTGAATGAGATCCACAGGATAATGACTTGCCATGTTGAATGAGATCCACAAGATGACTTGCCATGTTGAATGAGATCCACAAGATGACTTGCCATGTTGAATGAGATCCACAAGATGACTTGCCATGTTGAATGAGATCCACAGGACGACTTGCCATGTTGAATTAAATCCACAAGATGACTTGCCATGTTGAATGAGATCCACAAGATGACTTGCCATGTTGAATGAGATCCACAGGACTACTTGCCATGTTGAATGAGATCCACAGGACTACTTGCCATGTTGAATTAAATCTATTTGAGGGAGTAAACTGAACTGCATTTGTGATGGAAGTTTTATGGAATGTTGTTTTTTTTTCCCTTCTTGTTTTTCCCCCTGAGCAGACATCATACTAAAACTGAAAATTGCAATTATTATTGCTGATCAATTTTGTGTGAGTGTGATGGGCAGAAATCCACTAAGGAAATAACATTGCTTCAAAGATATTTTGGCCCCAAATGTGACCTGAATCACTCTTAGTCTCCAAGAGGAACAACATAATGGATACAGCATCAGAATTTGCAGGTGAAGAAAAATGATGATGATCAGTATGGAGATGATGTTACCCTACGAAGTTCCATGTTGGTTAGGACTATACTCCCAGCAACAAGTTAAGGAACGCCCTACGTTTTTTGTACCTTCTTAAATGAAATGAGTAAAAAAGGCCAGGCCGCCCATTTTGGAAAAAAAATGCAGCAGAACGGTACTTGAAACATTGCTCGACACACCGGTATGATTCCTGTACTCACCACTCTGCCACTCAATGCCTCGCCAGCGGCGGACATTCGTGCTAATGAGGAAATTGCACTGACCGTGGAACAAGCCCCTGCTGACCAGACCGGGCATGTGCAGCGATTCGGCAGGTTGCACGTGCAAGCACTGACAACTGTGAACACTGATCCGCACAAACTGCACCAAAATGGGTATCAGAAAGGGCATTAAAACGACACAACCAGACATGTCTCCAAGAAGACGACCGAGTGCAGTGGACTGCGGGCGCGCTCTGGCGTGGCTAGCAGAGGGTGTGTCTTTACGAGAGGTGGGCAGACGTCTTCAGGTGTCGGCCTCAGTCATTCACAGACTCAATGAACGTTATGCGACAACAGGCAGGACGGAAGAACGGGCGCGCACTGGACGTCCTCGTTGCACCAGTCGACGGGATGACCGATTTCTCTACCTGTCAACTTTACGGGACAGAACAGTCACAACACCCATGCTGAGACGTCGCCTCATGCAAGCAGCAAATGTCAATGTCAGCGTTTCCACTGTCCGCAACCGCCTTCATGAATTTGACCTCCAGTCTCGTCGGCCTGCCATCCGCATTCCACTGACTCAGGTCACCGACAGGCCCGCCTGGCGTGGTGCCGCCTCCATCAGCATTGGAACAGGCAGCAGTGGTCGAGGATCCTCTTTACCGATGAGTCACGTTTCACTGTCTCATTCAATGATGGCAGGAGACGAGTCTGGTGCAGACAAGGAGAACGATTCACTGCCGCCACCATTCGTGAGGTCGACCGTTATGGAGGTGGTTCGGTAATGGTGTGGGGTGGTTTTCATCTCCATGGCAGAACCCCCCTGTTACGTCATCCAGGGATCTTTGACTGGTCAGCGTTATCGGGATGAGATCGTCCGCCCCATTGTGCAGCCAGCTCTCCAGGCCATGGGTCCTGGTGCGACTCTCCAGGACGACAACGCCCCTCCGCATCGAGCCCACGTGGTACGAGACTTCTTCCAGCAGCAGGGGATCCAACGCATGGAATGGCCATCGCGCTATCTCAGACCTGGCACTGATAGAGCACCTGTGGGACGTCCTGGGTAGACGAGTTGCTGACAACTCACCCTCCGCCCGCTGATGTGGCCCAGCTGACCCAGTTCCTGCAGCAGGAATGGCAGGCCATCCCGCAAACAGACCCTTACAACCCTGGTTCATTCCATGCGGCGTCGGTGCAGAGCATGTGTGGCTCAGAATGGGCGGCCACACCCACTATTGACTGCTGCTGACTTTTCAAATGGGGGTGTCTCTTTTTATTACTGATTGTTCAACGACGTGTGAATGGCTTTCATTGAAATTGTAGCCACAGGTGGCTGAATGACTGGGTGAAACATTCGAGTAAACTGTTTTCCTCTGTCTGTATTAAAACACATTTAACAGCAATTTCTGTAAGCGTTCCTTAACTTGTTGCGGGGAGTGTACATGACAGGGCTGTAGTGTATGCGTCCTTTCATATTTCAGCATTAGCCGCGCCTGCAAGGTGTTAGCACCAGCTGAGAGTTAATCTGAACACCACTTTCAGAGTCGCCTTTATTTAGTACATGAAACTTGACTGTTTGGTTCTGATCTTACTATTTGAGTCCATAGTACACTGAACAATGTAGGATATGACTCCATTCGGCCTCAAATATGTCTCTGTTAGGACTCGCTTTCCGCCCCAAAATTTCCAAACCTGAATGACAGCACAAACTACTGTGCCACGGTGACTAGTTGAGCCAGCAGGGCTTTTTCTTACGCAATTTATTTGCATAAAGTTTGAGTGTCTGAACCAGCCAGGCAATAAATTTTGCGACATGCAATATTCAAGGAAACAAACGCGAGAAGCAACCCTTGCAGATGGTGCGCCTTTTCTACCAGCAATTAATGTTCGGACTGAATCGTAACACTGAATGGTGCAAAGTAAACTGGAAAACTGATCACCTTGGTATGTGATTGATGAGCCTAAAATGTACGCTAGTTTGCTCACCTTAGTTATGCTGCATTGAAGAAAATCAAGACGATAAATGAGAGCAATCACTTATTGCTCTTCCAGGGTGTACTTTCTTTCCATCAGAATACCTAAGCATCAGGGTGTAACTTAAGTATGTGATCATTGGTTTTGCAAGATATACCTTCCACCAGAGAAAACAAATGAAGGTATACAGTTACAGTTGGATACGCGTACACTGATGTCTGGGGTGCTTTGGTTTTTTCCTTCAGTAAAGCTGGTTTGCTGAAGCTGAAATTGACAAGGGTGGCTGTATTTTTTTTCTGTGCAAGTTACATCTGAAGTATCTCTAAAAAGTCTTTGATGCAAGAAAATGTCAAAATGTATTCTCTTCATGGTTATTGCAATAATTTCTTGAAGAGTTCGGAGTTGGCCATGGGATGTGAATTGTCTGAAGTTCGATTTAGACAAGAAAGAATGTGATAGAGAAAGAGGAAATGAGGATTTGTTGATTAAGTTTGAAGTAGCATCCTTTCAATTACTTTCTGTAAACACACACTTAGAGGTACTTCATATGTAACATTCTGCGAAGTCTGAAGTAGCATCCTTTCAATTACTTTCTGTAAACATACATTTAGAGGTACTGGGTACAACATGCTGCTACGAACATATTCTTTTCTGCTACAATCGAAATAACAATTGTAATCAATATACAGTTAGCAATACAATTTTCAATTGCAGTAATGTAGGCAGTATTATTGTAATGATTTTGGTGGTAAAAATGAGAAATTAAATGCTACTAACAGACACTGCCTACATAGTTTTTCAAGTGCATCAAATAGTTGCATGGGGTTTTCTGTTACTACATCTCATGAACGGTGAATTCGCATTTACACATGCTCCTCGTCAACTGTAACCTTAGAATTGCATTTGGCTGCCATGTTTTCAAAACAGATGAAAATACATCGGTGAAAATAATGGCATCATTCAACAGACGTCTGAACGATATCAAAATTTCTTCTTTGCCTTTGATTTGGCATTCTTTACCTGTGAATGACTTCAAAATTTCTTCTTTGCCTTTGATTTTGGCATTCTTTACCTGTGAACGACTTCAAAATTTCTTCTTTGCCTTTGATTTTGGCATTCTTTACCTGTGAACGACATCAAAATTTCTTCTTTGCCTTTGATTTTGGCATTCTTTACCTGTGAACGACTTCAAAATTTCTTCTTTGCCTTTGATTTTGGCATTCTTTACCTGTGAACGACATCAATATTTCTTCTTTGCCATTGATTTTGGCATTCTTTACCCATTCTGTTCCGTGGACAACAAATGCATGAAGATTTACAACCGTCTGCCATTTTCATAAATCAACTTTAAAATTGCTGTTCCTCGTTTCTTCCATTAATGAACAAGCTCCCTCGTTTATTTTGCAGTAGCACCAGGTGCCTGCAAATATAGGCATACAGTATTCACCAAGGAAAAGCAAAAATTGCTGAAATTTTAGAGAGGGTGGTGTGTGTGTGTGTGTGTGTGTGTGTGTGTGTGTGTGGCAGGCATGATCCCCTCCCACCCACAAACATTTTGAATTTTGTTTTTACAACTCGGCAATCCATCATGAACATCTTGCCGTGCACTTTTCACCATTCTGTCCAACCACCAGGAGTCTTCCTATAGCTTTGTGAATCTCACTTTTGGAAGTCTTACCTGCGTGTAGCATTGGAGTTGGATATATATATGAATACAGAAAACAGCGACTGCTTGCTTTTGCCAAGAAGTTGACACAAGATTTCTAAATATCAGTCATTTGCTTACAAACTGAAAATGTGAACAGCATTTTCCAGATTCCACTGCCACTTTTCTGCTTTTCTTTTTTTTTTAATTCCCTGATCCCCCTCCCCCCACTATTCTCATTTTAAAAGCTGAAAACAAATTTGCTAAGATGTGCAAGCCCTACACACTGCATTTTCTGTGGACATAATTATGACAATTTAAAAGAGGACTTTTCCTTGCTGCAGTTGGGCTGAATAAATCATTTAGTAATGAAAGCAGAGCTCCCAAAACATACCCTAGCTTCATTGTGTAACTGACCCAAGTTTTCCCCAAACCACAGCTGGAATGGAAGCCTGCCATGTTGGTTCTGTGACAGCTGTGTGTTGCACAAGTTTATGACCAGCATTAATTCCCATTCCCCAGTGAGTGACACATTACAAGTTTATAATGACCAGCATTCATTCCCATTCCCCAGTGAGCGACACATTACAAGTTTATAATGACCAGCATTCATTCCCATTCCCCAGTGAGTGACACATTACAAGTTTATAATGACCAGCATTCATTTCCATTCCCCAGTGAGTGACACATTACAAGTTTAAATGACCAACATTCATTCCCATTCCCCAGTGAGTGACACATTACAAGTTTATAATGACCAGCATTCATTCCCACTTTCCCAGTGAGTGACCAGGCATGGGAATTGACTGAAAGTGAAAACTCTGAAATCTAGGGGGTCCGGGGGCATGCCCCCCCCCCGGAAAATGTTTTTTTTCAAGATCAAAATCTGTGCAATCTGGGCTATCCTGACTTCATTTTTATGGATTTAAGAACGTAAAAAAAAAAAATGAAGTAAATTAGCATTAAAACAACAAACAAAAACAATTTTCACACAAAATGTTTTTATTCAGTTCTATGAGTTTATCTCCAGCTGACTACAAAGATCACACAGGCTCAAAAAACAAACAAAACAAACAACAAAAACAAAACAACAATCAACCAACCCAACCAATCCAAACAATCACCAATCAACCAACCAACCAACTGGTCAACCAACCAAACAAGAAACACCCCCACACATACAAAAGAAAAGTTAAGCCTGCACACATTCACTTGAAACTGGTTACAGACACTGGCACCAGGCATTACCTCTAGAGCTGAGGCAAGCATCTCTGAAGAGAAAACAGGAAGGTATTTGAAGTTTACTGCTGAGAAGACTGTCACACAAGCAGCTCCCCTGTTTACTGCTGTCACTGAGAAGACTGTCACACAAGCAGCTCCCCTGTTTACTGCTGTCACTGAGAAGAATGTCACACAAGCAGCTCCCCTGTTTACTGCTGTCACTGGCTTGTGTGACAGAGAAGAATGTCATACAAGCAGCTCCCCTGTTTACTGCTGTCACTGAGAAGAATGTGACACAAGCAGCTCCCTTGTTTACTGCTACACACATGCAATCGGATAACTAGTATAATACTTGAAGTACATCTTACCTGGCAAACGTTGATTACTTTCCAGAGACGCACACTTATCCAGATGCTTCTTTGAGCGGAGATGGTCAGTCAGTGTTGAAACACCACGACTGGCGTAAGATACGTCTTTGTTGCAGACAATACACCGTGCAGCTCCACTGATATTTATCTTGCGAAAGCGCGTCCCAAGGCGCTCCTTCTTTACTACATCTCCGATTTCCACCTCCACAACTACAAATATCCACTCCCCTTTCCATTTATTTGGGCACTTGTCTAAGAACGGATCGCCGAAGTTTACCACACGACCAAGGCACGCCATGTTGAAAACTCCCCCTGTTCAAAGTTTGCGCATGCGCAGAAAGTCACGACATTCACAAATTTGGGCTGCCCGCGAGAGTTAATAGCTGCTGTTGCTGGCGATTCGGGTAACTGAGGCAGGCGTTCGCAGCACGCAAACACAGTACGCTCGCATTCCGCTATAGTCTCGATCGTCCATACCCAAACTTCCGCGAGAACGAGAACAGAGAACAAGATAACGCTCGCGTTAGTATAACTTGGTCTAGGCCAGCCGAGACTAGTTCAGCAACAGCTAAAACCGATGCTTTATATTTTTTGTACCCCAGATTTTTTTTTTCGCGGACGCAATTTCGTTTTCGCGGAAAGCAAATTTTACTGCCGCGGAAATCAGCGTTTTCGCTGACAATTCCCATGCCTGGTGACACAACACACGTTTATAATGACCAGCATTCATTCACATTCACACTTCCCCAGTGAGCAACACAACACATGAAAAGGATTTATTTCCAAACTGTTGGTTTACTACATCATTCTACATAGTCAACAGAATACATAAGAAAGAAAAAAGAAACTACGCAACAGACATTTTTGAGACAAATGGTATCGGTAAACAAACCATGAAAACAATGAAAAACATTGACAAAGTACCATCAGTTAATCAAAAGGATACTCTTTACACACTGTAGAATGAGAAATGCCAATGTTCACCATCATTCAGTCCCTAACACAACACATGGGAGGTTGATCCTGAAGTGAAACCCAGTTTTACCTGGAAACATAATTAACTTATACCGATCATTCTGGCTGCCCCCATGTCCAGCCTTGTTCCACAGCAGCCTCTGCACTGTGGTCCACATGGAATGAATGGCCAGATCAAATGATGTAATACACCAGACGCTACTCTGCCTGTTGTTATCCAACATGCGCACAATAGCAGCTGAAGATCCCTCTTCTGACATTGGCGGAGTCATGGAGCCAAAACGTCCCTCAGGACCGCAACAAATCCATCCAGAAAGCATTTCTATGAACTTGCTGACGCACACAATGTTGACACAAGTTGCCTCAGGAACAGATGTGGACATGAGACTGAAATGAGTTAACTGCAAGAGCAGGGAATAAAGGGCCACTGAATAATGAATGATTCAGTTCCAGTTGGTCAGAGACAAAGACACTGCTTTTTATAAAGTGTCTCTTGGTGACAATTGGGCCCAAGAGATGCAGACACCTGAAATATAACCAGTAAATTTGAACATCTCTTGTAAAAAAAAACCAACTTGAATCATTGGCTGGTTCCTGTCTTTCTTTCAAGCCAATAGTCTACTCCCTCTAGACTGGAGCCGTAAGCCAGGGCATTGACTGACAAGAGTTTAATACATCTCCCAACCATTGACACCAGCTACTGCATAAAAAAACTGAAGTTTTTGTGTAAGAATCTGGAATCCATGCCTTTAAGCCATCATATGACTAGATGTTCAAAGAATGAACACAATTTCTGTACGAGACACAAAATGCTGTTACACCACATTTGGAACTGGTGATGATATCATAACATGCCGACATTTTCCACAGTTCTTACATCACTGTTAAAAAAAATTCTGTTAAAGTTTCCTTCCAGAAAGTTCCACGAGTGCTTAACCATGAGACATTGCATATCAAATTCATCCCATGTTCTCTTCAAAATAACAAAACACATACAAAAGGTAATTTGATAGCAAAACCATCCACTTAAAAAAACTAAATTCACAAGCCGTTTAAAAATGCTCCACAAGTATATGTCATAGCCATGAATGCTGCTTAGCTACTGGCTCAATTTTCATGCTACTTTAACCTAATTCATGACTGAAAACAGGCACTGACGCACACAAGTTCACACACAAAATGTTCTTCAAAAATTGATTCTCATGATCTAGTAACTGAAGGGTGTCACTCCACCCACACTGGCTGTTCCTGGAAATAGGCAGTGTGCAGCCAGGTCACTTGTAAGGTCTCGTCCCATCATGACAAGCAGCTGTTCCATGAAACGGTCATAGTGAGGTCTTCATTTGACACGTTGTTCCTTAAGAAAGGCCTGTGCAAAGCATGGTCATAGTGAGGTCTTCATTTGACATGTTGTTCCTTAAGAAAGGCCTGTGCAAAGCATGGTCATAGTGAGGTCTTCATTTGACACGTTGTTCCTTAAGAAAAGCCTGTGCAAAGCATGGTCATAGTGAGGTCTTCATTTGACACGTTGTTCCTTAAGAAAGGCCCATGCAAAGCATGGTCATAGTGAGGTCTTCATTTGACACGTTGTTCCTTAAGAAAAGCCTGTGCAAAGCATGTCATAGTGAGGTCTTCATTTGACACGTTGTTCCTTAAGACAATGCAGGCAAAGTTGGACTGAAGCTGAATGCCAAGAAGTGCAAAGCCATGAAAGCCAACAGCAGGAGTGACAATAAGCTGAAAGTTGGAGGAGGTGAAGTAGAAGAGGTAGAGAGCTTCACATATCTGGGTGCAAATGTGACAAAGGACGGTGGTGGCACAGCTGATGTCAAGAAGAGAGTAGCCTCGGCCAGCGCACAGATGAAGTGGCTATCAAACATCTGGCAAGCCAGCGACATAGGCAGAAAGACTAAAGCTTCCCTTTTCAAGAGCCTTGTCTTGTCCGTCCTACTTTATGGATGCGACACTTGGAAACTGACTAAAGGAGAGGAAAAAAGCTTGACACCTTCCAGATCCAGTGTCTAAGGAAGATTTTCAAGATCTGATGGCAACAACAGGTCTCCAATAAGACAGTTCTTGAGATGGCAGAAGCAGAAAAGACCAGCGAAGAGACGGAGGTGGGAAATGGATTGGGCACATAATGAGGAAGGAGAGGAACGACGACTGTGCTGTGGCCCTTGGTTGGACACCAGAGGGAAGAAGGAAAAGAGGCCGACCGAAAACACAGGCGGCGATGTGGAGAAGGAGAAACGGCGCAGGCTGGAAAACAGGAGTGTTGTACGCCATGCAGCTGCAGACCGAACAGCAGGTGGAGAGGAAAGGAACTGCAAGCTTATGTGGGCCAGAATGTTTTAAGGCTTGAAAC
>JAFLJL010018623.1:0-43699 GCA_018398815.1 Conus ventricosus | reverse complement strand
ATTGGAAATTCTGCAACTTGCTAACAAAATCATTGATGAGATGTAATTCCTGTCGATGTAATTTCCTGTCCAGATGAGGTTTGTGATGATTACACCATTATTATTTGTGCTGTTATAATATGCTTTCATGATGGGTGACACTTGACAGTTAAGGCTCCATAATACAGTGTTTGCTTTCATGACAGTTAAGGCTCCATAATACAGTGTTTGCTTTCATGACAGTTAAGGCTCCATAATACAGTGTTTGCTTTCATGACAGTTAAGGCTCCATAATACAGTGTTTGCTTTTATGACAGTTAAGGCTCCATAATACAGTGTTTTCTTTCATGACAGTTAAGGCTCCATAATACAGTGCTTTCATGATAGGTAAGGCTCCATAATACAGTGCTTTCATGATAGTTAAGGCTCCATAATACAGTGTTTTCTTTCATGACAGTTAAGGCTCCATAATACAGTGCTTTCTTTCATGACAGTTAAGGCTCCATAATACAGTGCTTTCATGACAGTTAAAGCTCCATAATACAGTGCTTTCATGACAGTTAAGGCTCCATAATACAGTGTTTTCTTTCATGACAGTTAAGGCTCCATAATACAGTGTTTGCTTTCATGACAGTTAAGGCTCCATAATACAGTGCTTTCATGACAATTAAGGCTCCATAATACAGTGTTTACACCCAGTTTGTATTTACACACTGTGCATGCAGTGGTCTGTGTGTGTTTTATGACAAAAGATGTCATTTTTCTTACTCATTTAACAGAGGACACTAAACCACTGGGAATTGAGTGAAAATGCTTCTCCTCCAGAGTTTATAATATGTCATTAAAGATTGGACTGCAAGCAATTTGTTCTGTGATAAACTTTGGGTTTGATTGATTGTTTTGGGTTTTTTTTTTTTTCTAACCATAGTGAAAAAAGTTTAAGATCGGTGGAAAAGAAATAAGGTTGGGTAAGTTATCATAATCACAAGGGTTGGGGTTGGGGGGGGGGGGGGGGGGCTTAGAACAATGAAATACGGCTTCATGTGTATGCATGCCCTTTTATGTATGTATGTTAGGATGACTGGGACGATGCAATCAATATGCATTGTTTGTGTGCAAGTATGCATGATTTATTATTGTAATTTGTTTATGTTGTTGTTATGAAGCTGATGGGAATTTATGCTATGGTAGAGGAGTGAGGTCCAGAAATGTTTCATCATCAATGTCAATAATAGTTCAGAGTTACAATGTCATTAATAGTTCAGAGTTACAATGTCATTGTTACAAGGTAAGTGCAGTACTATAGCTTGTAAGAGTTTGTTGTAGATCCTGTGGTAGGTGTTCGGCTCGCAGACGACAAAATACACCAGGCGGTATCGGGGTTTATTTTTGTAGCGCGCCCTGCGCCAAATGACGCATTGAGTCTAAAATTGACCCATTACTTTTGCTCCTAGCGGGACATCGGGCGCATCATTTTTATATGCACGCGCGCCAGCCAAACATAAATATAAATAAATAGATTGCTACATCGTGTTTCAAAAGCAGTAGTCTTTCAACAAAACGATCAAGCAACAAAGACCCTAACTTATCTTAACCGAATGCTTTAAGAATAGATGAGTTCGTTCGGATGATTGTTAGAGGTTTATGTTCCAACCAATGAAAATTGCCGTTTTCTTTGGTTCTTGGAAAGCGGACACTTTCCTTTTCTTGGAAGAGTTTGCTGCTTTCAGTTTCAGAAAAAGTTGATATCATATGTTCGTCAAAGATGCCTCCTAAGAAAAAACCTAGACCAGAAAAGGGACAGAGGACGTTATTTGCATTCACACAAAAAACAGCGAGTAGTAGTAGGCCTCCGAGTGAAACAGAAATTTCAGTTTCCGAGTTGTCTGCTACTTCAGATCGTGATGCACAGCCATCGACATCGAAACAACATGAACAGGCAACACGACATTTTCAAGTTGGTTGGCTCCATTCCTACCCATGGCTCAGTTATGAGAACGGTCTTATGCACTGCAAACAGTGCAGGAAGCTGAAATTTACAAACACAATGGCTCAAGGGACAAATAACTTCCGAACGAGCACACTGACTAGACATGTGTCTGGCAGCGATCACCAGCGAGCAATGGCAGCACCAAATGAGCAAAAGAGGATGTCAGTGGCTGCAGAAAAAGCGTTATCCAAAGAAGAGGAGGCGGTTCAAGTTGCTATGAAAGCTGTATTCTGGCTGTGTCAAGAAAGTCTGCCGCTTCATAAGTACCAGTCATTGCTGTCATTTCTTAGACTGTTAAATGTGCCCCACATTGAACACCTGCAGTGTTACCCATACTCTCTTTCACACACACACACACACACAAACACAAACACAAACACGCACACGCTCGTACACACTTTGCTGGATACACAAATGAAGGACACATAATTAAAAAACATCTATTTTATTTTCATTGTGTATTATAGACTGAATGTAAATAATATCGGTCTGTGAGGAACTCTTGCAAATCTGGAGCAACAGGGAGATCTACAGTGCCCTCATCTCATGCCCTCATTCTCCACACAGTCTCACAGAGTCACATCCGCCCCGCCATCTTCTCAGTTCGCATGCACTCCAATAAAACCAAACCTTTATTGTTTTTGTCACTGCCACCGATGACCCATTAATCTTCAGATTGACCCATTGATTTTTAATAGAGTGGGTCAATTGACCCATAGGAATTTTTCACAAAAATAAACCCTGCGGTATTGAAACGAAGAGGATCCGTTTATTTACACACGTTCAAGAATATAGGAACAAAAGCAAACCACTGACCTTCAGGTTCAATAAGTCGTACAGGAACTCAATCGTACATGCAGCAGCGAATATTCTACTAATGGCAGCTTCTCGTCGACTAGACTCGAACTCAATGAAGACTCGAACACTTCTAGACTAGAACTCTTGAAAAAAATCTCATTTCTCTCTCTCTCTATCTCGTCTGTGTGTGTCTCTGTCAGTCGCACAGCTCTCCTTCTTTTATATGATATTAAAATAATATTCTCGAACCTACTCGGTTATTCTTTTCTAGAATATTCTGCATATCAGTAAGCTTAACCAATGAAATCGCGACGACCGTATGCAAATGTAATTCGGTCAGCTTCTACAACATTCTCGAACCTTCGGCAAAGCACTATCAACTAACGGAAACCTGGTGAACATTCTAACATAATCTTGAATATTCCAATCACATTATCAATCGATCCAAAAACAATACTAAACAATCGGGCATACATTCACTTTCCAAACGTTTTAAACAAATCAAATATAGCACTACACTGACCGAAAATACAAAGATCTAAAAGCAATAAATAAAAGGAGGCTTGCAACGCGTCATTATTGCTATGACGTCTTTCACAAAAGTTCCCCCTCGCTTGCCTCCCTTTTAAATTGTAACAGTCATTAATAGTTCAGAGTTACAGAGCAAAATATGGACTATGAAAAGTTAGGCTAAAAGTGTTGAACATGTTGGAGATGGGAGTGGGGTGGGGAGAGAGGCTTAAAGTGTTGAACATGTTGGAGACGGGAGTGGGGTGGGGAGAGAGGCTTAAAGTGTTGAACATGTTGGAGATGGGAGTGGGGTGGGGAGAGAGGCTTAAAGTGTTGAACATGTTGGAGATGGGAGTGGGGTGGGGAGAGAGGCTTAAAGTGTTGAACATGTTGGAGATGGGAGTGGGGTGGGAGAGAGAGGCTTAAAGTGTTGAACATGTTGGAGATGGGAGTGGGGTGGGGAGAGAGGCTTAAAGTGTTGAACATGTTGGAGATGGGAGTGGGGTGGGGAGAGAGGCTTAAAGTGTTGAACATGTTGGAGACGGGAGTGGGGTGGGGAGAGAGGCTTAAAGTGTTGAACATGTTGGAGACGGGAGTGGGGTGGGGAGAGAAGCTTAAAGTGTTGAACATGTTGGAGATGGGAGTGGGGCGGGGAGAGAGGCTTAAAGTGTTGAACATGTTGGAGATGGGAGTGGGGTGGGAGAGAGGCTTAAAGTGTTTAACATGTTGGAGATGGGAGTGGGGTGGGGAGAGAGGCTAAAAGTGGGGTGGGGAAAGAAGGGGGGAAGGAGGAGCTCCTGCTCAAGTGAAGGCAATGCATGAAGGCCAGCTTGTTAGATGATTTTTCTCTATTTTGGTTGAATGATGGAATCATAAACCACTGATAAAAGACGGAGGGGTCACTCTCAAATGAAAACGTAGTCCAAGAAAGAGGTGCAAACTCTGCATCTTTAACCCTCTTGTACTCAGTTTCTCTGACTGCAAACTTTTCCTAGATTTCAGATTCTTTTACAGGTTTCAGCCTAAAAATGGGTATGTGTGATTATTAACTTATGGGGAATGTATGTGAACCTCTAGGAGAAAGAAAATTGGCAGACAGTTTCAGAAGAGCATGCACTTCATTTTGAACTCTATTTTGTCTGTCTTAGAGATACAGGTTGTGTCACTGTCACCAAATTGTCACCAGACACGTGACATTTTATGATGACAATCAAGTTTACAGCATGCAAGCATGCGCAATCACCATGCTGATGCAGGCTGTTAGTGTAAGATGAAACCTGTGGCCTACCTGACGTGAACCATCTGCTGCCTGGCAGTACAGGTCCCACTGGTTGTCCCACCAATGTCATACAAAACTTGTCACATGTCACACACAATACTATAAAAGAGGGTCAGGTGCGCCCTTTGCAGCTTGTTTTTGTCGTGTATACCTGTTTCTTTCATCAGTAGCAGTCTTAAAAAACAAAGAGGAACAAACAAAACGAAAAAAAAAAAGTGGTGTAGCAGTGTCAGGTAACGAGTGAGCCGGCCCAGTGGGTTCCTGAAACTGACGCACCCCTGCCGTGCCATGTGTCACGGGCCGCCATTTTGTCTGAAACGCTGCCAGTGGAACATTGTATTCCGGGTCGCTTTGCACTTCACCGTCTTCTTCAACACTACTACCTACTTCTTTATCACTTTCATTGTCCATTTTTCTTTCAAACGTCTCCACTTCTACAATAATTTCATCTAACTCCTCTTGCGAGTGGTCGACCATCTCGCCGTCGTTCGTAGCAGACGCGAAAGCCGCCATTGTGAAAGTCGGTCAGTTTCCATTCACAAAGTTACTCGCTGCGTTCTGTGCCTATTCTCAATGAACACACACGGTTCCATCACCCAAAAATAGTGCCAACACATGATTGGGCCATGCCTGAGTCTTCCTAGTTACTGTCTGCGACTGTGCGTGTCTACACACGTGATCACTGCATGATGGAAAATTCCCACAAAGAGATCCCGGTACGTCCCGGTACGGGAAGAACAGGCGCCAGACGTTAAGTCCCGGATTGTCCCGTTGCGAGTATAGAGGGTTAAGCCATTCCCTGCACAACATAAATTAGTGTGCCCACCTGCACAATGTTTTTCACCCAGTGAATCATTTTTCCTGTTGGCATTACATCAGTTTTGAACTTTCTTCTTCTGCATACGCAGGCTGATGCTCCTGCGGACACTCCCTGTATAGACAGGCAAGTATTAATCCCATCTGCCCAACAAAGGGAGTGGAGTTTTGTGTGTATGACCGTTCTTTTATCCCGCCATCAAGGCAACCATACTCCCTCTTCGGGGAAGTTTTGAACTTTGAGGCCTCAGAATGTAGAGAGTGATTGACACTGACCCAACACCCCTGTAGCCGGCCGTTTTGTCCGACCCGGCCGTTTTGTCCGAGGTTGGACGCAACGGCCGGGTCGGACAAAACGGCCGGCTAAAACCCGGCTGTTTTGTCCGACTTTCAATTTTGTGTCGGACAAAACGGCCTGGCTGGACAAAACGGTCGGCTCTATGTAAGCGGCCGTTTTGTCCGATATATTTTTAAATTGTTCTTTGTCCAATTCCACTGGCAAAGAAGTATAAATTCGTCGCATTCTGGTTTTTTTGTTTTGTTTTTGTTTTTTGTTTTTTCAGTCTGTCGCAAGGATGTCTTCCGAACAGAAAGTCGGAGTCGCGTCAAACTTTGTATGGTGGTGTGGCACAAGAATGACAGGAGATCCGAACAAGAAGGTCATGACCTTGACATACGACCTTTGTAGGCCAATCAGGGTCAAGGTCGAGGAGGTAGCTGGACCCTAAAAATTTGAGGGTGGGGAAATTTTTGTTGCAATCATGTATTCTGAGTGGGTAGACAGAAGCAATTCAAATTTTATGTGATGTTGTGCCACTTTAGTTGGAAGACATTAACAAAAAATATTTCAACGGCAAGGTCATGACCTTGGCGAATGACTTTGAAAACTGAAAATCTATTTTTAGCCATATCTCGAGCACTGGAAAACATAGGATGTTGAAACTTAGCATGGAGGTGATTTGGCTTATGGTGCAACCAAATATTGTAAACCGATCAAGGTCGTAGTCTCTTCAAATTGAAAATCTATTTTTAGCCATATCTCGAGCACTGGAAAACATAGGATGTTGAAACTTAGCATGGAGGTGATTTGGCTTATGGTGCAACCAAATATTGTAAACCGATCAAGGTCGTAGTCTCTTCAAAAATACACCGCCACGGCTCGCCACTAAGCTTAGTGCCAGTGGCACACGGGACTAGTAATAGGCCTAGTGATTCACTGGGCAGTGGGCTTACACTAAAGTTACAGACTGGAGTTCTGTACGACGGTCGGACTCAAATAATTATGCGGGCTTGATATAAACGGCCGGTGCCATGTCCGTGAGCATCGGAAAGCTATCGGACAGTGACCGCGTTTTCGGCAAAGTAATGGGACATTTGTCCTCTTCACTGCCAGTTATATCGGACATTTTGCATGTGCAATCGGTCTATGTCCGACGTGGATGTGCAACCCTGATATAGGCATACAGTATTCACCAAGGAAAAGCAAAAATTGCTGAAATTTTAGAGAGGGTGGTGTGTGTGTGTGTGTGTGTGTGTGTGTGTGTGTGTGTGTGTGTGTCAGGCATGATCCCCTCCCACCCACAAACATTTTGAATTTTGTTTTTACAACTCGGCAATCCATCATGAACATCTTGCCGTGCACTTTTCACCATTCTGTCCAACCACCAGGAGTCTTCCTATAGCTTTGTGAATCTCACTTTTGGAAGTCTTACCTGCGTGTAGCATTGGAGTTGGATATATATATGAATACAGAAAACAGCGACTGCTTGCTTTTGCCAAGAAGTTGACACAAGATTTCTAAATATCAGTCATTTGCTTACAAACTGAAAATGTGAACAGCATTTTCCAGATTCCACTGCCACTTTTCTGCTTTTTTTAAAATTCCCTGATCCCCCTCCCCCCACTATTCTCATTTTAAAAGCTGAAAACAAATTTGCTAAGATGTGCAAGCCCTACACACTGCATTTTCTGTGGACATAATTATGACAATTTAAAAGAGGACTTTTCCTTGCTGCAGTTGGGCTGAATAAATCGTTTATTAATGAAAGCAGAGCTCCCAAAACATACCCTAGCTTCATTGTGTAACTGACCCAAGTTTTCCCCAAACCACAGCTGGAATGGAAGCCTGCCATGTTGGTTCTGTGACAGCTGTGTGTTGCACAAGTTTATAATGACCAGCATTAATTCCCATTCCCCAGTGAGTGACACATTACAAGTTTATAATGACCAGCATTAATTCCCATTCCCCAGTGAGTGACACATTACAAGTTTATAATGACCAGCATTCATTCCCACTTTCCCAGTCAGTGACACAACACACGTTTATAATGACCAGCATTCATTCACATTCACACTTCCCAGTGAGCAACACAACACATGAAAGCATTTATTTCCAAACTGTTGGTTTACTACATCATTCTACATAGTCAACAGAATACATAAGAAAGAAAAAAAGAAACTACGCAACAGACATTTTTGAGACAAATGGTATCGGTAAACAAACCATGAAAACAATGAAAAACATTGACAAAGTACCATCAGTTAATCAAAAGGATACTCTTTACACACTGTAGAATGAAAAATGCCAATGTTCACCATCATTCAGTCCCTAACACAACACATGGGAGGTTGATCCTGAAGTGAAACCCAGTTTACCTGGAAACATAATTAACTTTACCGATCATTCTGGCTCCCCCCATGTCCAGCCTTGTTCCACAGCAGCCTCTGCACTGTGGTCCACATGGAATAAATGGCCAGATCAAATGATCTAATACACCAGACGCTACTCTGCCTGTTGTTATCCAACATGCGCACAATAGCAGCTGAAGATCCCTCTTCTGACATTGGCGGAGTCATGGAGCCAAAACGTCCCTCGGGACCGCAACAAATCCATCCAGAAAGCATTTCTATGAACTTGCTGACACACACAATGTTGACACAAGTTGCCTCAGGAACAGATGTGGACATGAGACTGAAATGAGTTAACTGCAAGAGCAGGGAATAAAGGGTCACTGAATAATGAATGATTCAGAGTTCCAGTTGGTCAGAGACAAGAAGACACTGCTTTTTATAAAGTGTCTCTTGGTGACAATTGGGCCCAAGAGATGCAGACACCTGAAATATAACCAGTAAATTTGAACATCTCTTGTAAAAAAACCCAACTTGAATCATTGGCTGGTTCCTGTCTTTCTTTCAAGCCAATAGCCTACTCCTTCTAGACTGGAGCCGTAAGGCAGGGCATTGACTGACAAGAGTTTAATACATCTCCCAACCATTGACACCAGCTACTGCATCAAAAAACCGAAGTTTTTGTGTAAGAATCTGGAATCCATGCCTTTAACCTTCGCCGGACGGTGCTCTTGACTATACACGGAAGACGGTGTGGGTCCGTGTGGACCCATGGCTCGCAAAGAGGGAACACTCTTTGTGGACATGGGTCCACATGGACCCACACCGTCTTCCGTGTATAGTCAAAAGCACCTTCGCCGGACGGGTGCTTTTGACTATACACGGAAGACGGTGTGGGTCCATGTGGACCCATGTCCGCAAAGAGTGTTCCCTCTTTGCGAGCCATGGGTCCACACGGACCCACACCGTCGTCAATGACTGTATAAAATGTCACCTTTAATTACCTTTTGAAATTTTGACCTATATTTTCGAAATTTTAGGACAAGGAGAGAATTTGTGTGTTTGGAGCATATCTAAAATTTATTTCATTGAAAAATATCTATAAATATACGAGATATTGGCATTTAAAGACCCTTCTGGGTCCACATGGACCCACACCGTCCGGCGAAGGTTAAGCCATCATATGACTATGATGTTCAAAGAATGAACACAATTTCTGTACGAGACACAAAATGCTGTTACACCACATTTGGAACTGGTGATGATATCATAACATGCCGACATTTTCCACAGTTCTTACATCACTGTTAAAAAAAATTCTGTTAAAGTTTCCTTTCAGAAAGTTCCACGAGTGCTTAACCATGAGACATTGCATATCAAATTCATCCCATGTTCTCTTCAAAATAACAAAACACATACAAAAGGTAATTTGATAGCAAAACCATCCACTTAAAAAAACTAAATTCACAAGCCGTTTTAAAAATGCTCCACAAGTATATGTCATAGCCATGAATGCTGCTTAGCTACTGGCTCAATTTTCATGCTACTTTAACCCAATTCATGACTGTGAAAACAGGCACTGACGCACACAAGTTCACACACAAAATGTTCTTAAAAAATTGATTCCCATGATCTAGTAACTGAAGGGTGTCACTCCACCCACACTGGCTGTTCCTGGGAAATAGGCAGTGTGCAGCCAGGTCACTTGTAAGGTCTCGTCCCATCATGACAAGCAGCTGTTCCATGAAACGGTCATAGTGAGGTCTTCATTTGACACGTTGTTCCTTAAGAAAGGCCTGTGCAAAGCATGGTCATAGTGAGGTCTTCATTTGACATGTTGTTCCTTAAGAAAAGCCTGTGCAAAGCATGGTCATAGTGAGGTCTTCATTTGACACGTTGTTCCTTAAGACAAGCCTGTGCAAAGCATGGTCATAGTGAGGTCTTCATTTGACACGTTGTTCCTTAAGAAAAGCCTGTGCAAAGCATGGTCATAGTGAGGTCTTAATTTGACACGTTGTTCCTTAAGAAAAGCCTGTGCAAAGCATGTCACAGAGCTGCCAACCTGCTCATGCGGCTTACAGTAGCATTTCACAATTTTCACAGTAGCATTTCCAATTTGACAGTAGCAACTTAATTTTGCGCGCGTTCTAAAAAGAAATCGGGCCTATAACCAGTTTTACGGACCACATTAAAGCTACAGTACTCTTAGTATATCTATAAATGTTATTATACAGAGATGAAGCAGAGGAAGAGGGCAAATTGTAAAAAAAAATCTATGTGCTACAGTAAAACCGAAAGCGGAAATGCAGTTCCGACAGACCGATAGAGACGTTACTTAGCGCTGTCCAAACAAAACGAAAGTATATTCGAATTTTTTTGTTTCGCCGTAGCAATTTAATGATCGTAGTAGCGTCGTAGCAAGCATTCTCTTGGCGTAGCAAACTACGGCGATATCGTAGCAGTTGGCAGCTATGATGTCATAGTGAGGTCTTCATTTGACATGTTGTTCCTTAAGAAGACAATGCAGGCAAAGTTGGACTGAAGCTGAATGCCAAGAAGTGCAAAGCCATGAAAGCCAACAGCAGGAGTGACAATAAGCTGAAAGTTGGAGGAGGTGAAGTAGAAGAGGTAGAGAGCTTCACATATCTGGGTGCAAATGTGACAAAAGGACGGTGGTGGCACAGCTGATGTCAAGAAGAGAGTAGCCTCGGCCAGCGCACAGATGAAGTGGCTATCAAACATCTGGCAAGCCAGCGACATAGGCAGAAAGACTAAAGCTTCCCTTTTCAAGAGCCTTGTCTTGTCCGTCCTACTTTATGGATGCAACACTTGGAAACTGACTAAAGGAGAGGAAGAAAAGCTTGACACCTTCCAGATCCAGTGTCTAAGGAGGATTTTCAAGATCCGATGGCAACAACATGTCTCCAATAAGACAGTTCTTGAGATGGCAGAAGCAGAAAAGACCAGCGAAGAGGTGAAGAGACGGAGGTGGAACTGGATTGGGCACATAATGAGGAAGGAGAGGAACGGCGACTGTGCTGTGGCCCTTGGTTGGACACCAGAGGGAAGACGGAAAAGAGGCCGACTGAAAACAACATGGCGGCGAATGGTGGAGGAGAGAAACGGCGCAGGCTGGAAAACATGGAGTGTTGTACGCAGGGCTGCCTACCCCCTTCCGCCTCTTTCAGGGACATACTTTTTCAAAACCAGGGACACTGACTGATTTCCAGGGACACATGCAGCGGTAGCACATATCACAACCACATCAACATTAAAGTGAAAGCTTACCTTTATTTACACTGTGTACAACTTCTACAATGCTACTTTGCTTCTAGCGCACTGAAACTTCTTTGCGATGTCCGAGTCAGGAAACATCAATTTAACGCATCTGTTTAGCTTGTCCAGCGCAACCATGGGCAAATTCAGTTCAGCTGCAAGGTCAACCATCATCGTTTCAGCTCTTATGACGTCAAAAGTTTCCTGACTGGTTGACGTCTGAGCGCGCTGAAAGAATCCGCTAATGTTACAAGATTTCTCGCTCTCACGGATTTTCGTGTTCTTGTGCTTTTCAGTGGCGACATGACGGGTTATTTCATCCTACCTCCAGATCCGATGGAGAACTCACACGCACAAATTTCACAAGACGCGCAAGTCTCGATCTTGCCACGCTTGATGAACGGCCAGGTTTCCATATATTTTGACAGGAATGTCTGCCGACGTTTCTTCTTCTTGAGAGAAGCCCCATAGTCGAGATCGCCGTCGGCATTTTTACGCTTTCGTGTTTCGCGTCCATTTTTCTCGCTTTCAAAACTCAGGAAGACGGTGTATGCGCATGCGCACTGGTCAGTTCGGCAATGTTCGGGTCTTTCCGACGGATTTGGTCAGGATGGCCACGACCGAAGTCGGTCAGTCGGTGATCAGCTGACGAACTCGACTTCGTTTTTTTGTTGTTGTTTTTTTCTCCCGAATTTTTTTTCGCGGGACATAGAATAAAAAAGTGGATTCCAGGGACAGGCTGCATGATTTCATTATTTCGGGGGACAAATACGGATACTCCGGGACGGTAGGCAGCCATGTGTACGCCATGCAGCTGCAGACCGAACACAGTGGAGGAGAGACGTCCAAGCCTTATGTGCCTCCTGGCACAGAGAGATTTAAGGTTAAGGTAAGGTCCTTAAGAAAGGCCTGTGCAAAGCATGGTCACTTGTAAAATCTTGTCCCATCACAACAGGCTGTTCCTTAGACAGACACTATAAACGGTTGGTATGTCTTTTTCACCTCAAACTGTGAATGCAAATAATACAGTCAGCCCTATGAAATAACAGCTTTAGGGAAGGATAAGACCAGTGCTTTGATCCACAGAATTACTGGCTACCCCATCTTCAAGAAGGAAACTTGTACTTACTCTGCAAATGAACAAATTAGAAGTCCTAACACATCCACAAAAACTAAAAATGTTACCATGAATATCAAACTGAAGAACAATAGGATGTCAAGGTCAATGCCCAAGCCCATGCACTTATTCCCCTCAAAATTCGCCCATGCACTTATTCCCCTCAAAATTCACTAAGAATCCCCCCCCCCCCCCCCCCCCCCCCAATTAGTTCTACGAAACAAAGTGTGATTACATTTGCATAATATAACTGTTTAAACTATAGAGAGAGGGGTCACTGTGCACGTTTCTGTCGCAGTAGGATACAATTTTGAACTGAACCATGCCCTGCAACATGTGCTTTTCTGTCAACCTCTTCCTCCAAGTGTTTCTGCCTTTCTCTTTGTATTCTTAACCGACCTGAATGTTTTCCACTTCTCCACATGCACTCCCACTTTTTTAAAAATAAAACCAAGAATAAGCATTTCCCCGACTTGTGAAAGTCTATCCTTCTCAAGTTCTCCATTCTCACTTTCTGAACCCCTCTTTCTTTAACACCACAGCTTGCCAGTTGTTCTTTCCTACCAATACAGAAGTCCTTGTAGAATGACACCTTGCAATGAAGACCTTTCAATTAATACTTCCTTCAGGCTTTTTTCCCCACATGTAAAAATTCTTTCTCTCCAGATTTTGAGGAGTCTTGAGATGTTACTGTCAGCTTCTATTGTTCAGCCATCGGTCCCGCTGAAATGGAATCTGAAACATCCCTCTTTCCTCATTTGTATTACATCAATGACAGCAGCCACTCTTAAATAAAGCATATAAATACCTTCTCTATCACGACATGCATCAAATGCACATTGGTCTAGGCTATGTACTGTTCAGCAGCTTGAGCTGCCTGCTGGTCATACCAGTTGCCATCCAGTTGTGGGAAAATATTTAAAAAAAAAGAATAAACACAAATGAACAGTGGACGGGTCAAATTGTGAGTGACAAACTCACTGTGTCTACAAAGCAATGATGTGAGGTGACCACAACCATCACAACAGACCTTCAAGTCATGGATGGGGGCCACTCCGGCAAAATGACCTACATGTTCACATGCCACGCACATTTCCTGGACTTTCATCTCCATGTAAAACTCCTGACAGACGCATGTCCTATTTCTTTTGGACAATCTAAAGAGGAAACAACTGTCCCCAAACATATGTTGACTAAACTGTTATGTTTCTGTTTCTTCTTTTTTGTTTTCATCCAAGGACAAAAAGAATTTAATGGAATCACATGACATATCCCTGTAGCACTCAATCCAGTATGACAAAGAGGGGGGGAAGACCAAAACACTAGGTGCTCCTGATAATTATCTCCAAATCTGTGTGCTGGGGGGAAAGCCACTCAAGGAATAGACCATCTTTCATGACTTGTAGCTTTCTACCAAACAGCGTGTCAATCTGCACCACTCCTCTCCAAACAAAACATGACATTGCGAATCTCTTCTCTTTTGAGCATGGGAACTTCCAAAGTCAGACAAACATGAAGGGGATAAAAAAAACAAACTAACAAAAACCATTCACAAAGCAGCACAAAGGTTGTGAACAGATTATTCACTGTACGAGACACTTTTCAGGTGCAACACCTACAATTAATGTTCTTCAAAATCTGCTTTTAACAGACACAAAAATAACAAAACCCGCAAATTTTACCCATAATTTCTCATGCATATCTTTTAACACCTGTAAACATTCATGGCGAGAAGATATAAAACATTAACTTCCTTGCAAAGATAGATGGGTGTCATGCAGCTCTTTAAAAAGAAAAACAAATAAACCCCCCCCATCTACCAAACAGATTCAGATTGTCGACACTCAATGTTGTCATTGTGGAGTTGAGGAGACGATCCAGTGTTGTGGTAAAAAAAAATTCATCTCATCCCTGTTCAGTAATGGAATCAACAGAAGGCACACTCTACAGTCCCACACTGCCCAGTGCTTGCTGCCACTGTTTCCCCCTGATCTGAACTCGCAACAACTGCAGAACACAACTACTGCAGCACACTGTGTACATTTCATTCTGCAATGACTGCAGAACACAACTACTGCAGCACACTGTGTGTACATTTCATTCTGTAACAACTGCAGAACACAACCACTGCAGTACACTGTGTACATTTCATTCTGCAACAACTGCAGAACACAACTACTGCAGTACACTGCGCACATTTCATTCTGCAACATTGCAGCCAATATCATCCTTTATCCTTCGTAATCGCATATACTCACACACACATTCACACTAAAATATGAGATGTTCAAACGAAATTAATGCTTAACTGACCTTCCCTGGAAGGAAGACTGGTAGCTTTACACCAGATGTCTGTGGAATTCTATTATTGTCATGGAGACACCACCACAAATACACCTCATGTGAAACAGTATGCATGTTCTCCCATGGTTTCTAACTTGAATACTAACAGGCCCTGACCACAATGTACACAAAACATGATATGAGAAAATCAATTCAGTGTACCCAGTAAAGTCATTCATTCCAGTTCACTCAGACATGATATTCATGACAAGCATATATAAGTTGGGGTTTTCATTATACACGTTCATTACTGAACACCCGTATTCTGATATAAAATGACAAACCTGACACAGACATTTTTTTGGTGACAATGCCTCATTAAACACAATGGATCAGAACAGCGATTAAGATAACTTTCACCTCAAGACAATAAAGTACAGAACAAAACAGTTGACAATATACAAGTAAAACATAAAAGAATGTGTAAACAGCCTTGTATACTGTAGGCGAAGCATTTGCTTGGTTTGTTAAGTTTGCGTTTTCCGTCTCTGCAGTACTCTTCCATTGTTGCTTAGCTTGCTCTGCAGTACTCTTCATTGTTGCTTAGCTTGCTCTGCAGTACTCTTCATTGTTGCTTAGCTTGCTCTGCAATACTCTTCATTGTTGCTTAGCTTGCTCTGCAGTACTCTTCCATTGTTGCTTAGCTTGCTCTGCAATACTCTTCATTGTTGCTTAGCTTGCTCTGCAATACTCTTCATTGTTGCTTAGCTTGCTCTGCAATACTCTTCTATTGTTGCTTAGCTTGCTCTGCAATACTCTTCTATTGTTGCTTAGCTTGCTCTGCAATACTCTTCCATTGTTGCTTAGCTTGCTCTGCAATACTCTTCCATTGTTGCTTAGCTTGCTCCAGGCGCCTGCACCATGCTGTCAAAGCCCGGCTAGTTAAAGTCTGGGGCCTTGTTCCAACAGCCAACCAGACACAATTTCACTTTCCCAGGAAGCAAGCTCCATGATGGGCTAAAAAGCATGTCAGTCAACTTGGGCAGGTGGCCTGAAACATACAGCCAGTGAGCATGCTGTTGACAGTGGCTTGGCCTATGGTACACATGGCAGGTATGAAAGGTGGAAATGGCAAGTTGGCTTGACAGGTGAACCACTGCAGACCACCTATCTCTGTCAAAACTGCAAACTTACCTACTACTTTCCCATGAATGTTCTAAAACTGCAAATTTGGGCTTCTATTAGTTTTCGGATGGGCACTTCACTATAAAATAATGAGCTAATCATACCATGTTCAACCTTTTTCTCTCTTCTATGCAATCAAGCAATGAAGATGTGTGAGTAGCGGTGCTACTTTTGATCCAGCCTGTTGCTCTTTCCTTGCCAGAACAGAATGGCAATTCTCTGTCTCCAGTAAATGAAGAAGAAAAGGCCAAAAGTTAAGATCCCATTTTTCTTCACTAGCAAATAATTAATTTAATGTTGTTACTAATCATACATTACCTGACTTGTCATCACTTTTGTATTTCCCATTAATGTCATGAGCTGATCTTACACCATAGCAGCCTATGTTAGGGACAGGAGAGACACCTTGCAGTAATGGAAGGGGATGAAAAGCAAAAACATTTCGGTGTCATGTTTCTGCAAACTGGCATTATGCAATTCCACCAATGACCTACACTTTGCACAGAAAATGCGGACCATTAATACTCCCTGCTGATGTGTGCAGGCTGTAGCTGTGGAGCTGTAAAGCACCGTGTTGGTCACAGAACTTGGATAAAACGGGTCCTTGTTTCATACGCTTCAATATACATGCTCAATAGAAACGAGTGAACATTCATCTCCATCGACCACCAGCACAATGAGACTTGAAATGTGTGTCATTCTGCTCACATTACAAAGGAGTTCCAACCATACTCGCGTGTGGACCCAAAAGCTCATGTCAAACAATGCCATGATCATGCCCTTCATACACCAACAAAAGCAACACCCTGCTTCCAGAGGTGCCAACTCCAAAGTGTTATTCTGAAATGAAATGCCCCCATTTTGTGTATAATTCACAATGACAGCAATGAACCATTTGGAATGCCCCCCAGCCCTAACCTCCAAGATGTAACCAACATAATGTATCCAAATTTATGTATGAAGATGACTCTTCTGAATATGGATAGCAATTTGCTCAACTTGATTACCTACTAGTTGCAAAGGGAGGCGACTGCAGGGGGAAATCTGAACACGTTTGAAAGTTATTGATAACGCACCGCCATAGAACGTAGACAGAATCGAAAGACAAAACATGATGCGTTTCGACCTCTTAGGTCTTCTTTAGGCAAAATACACAACACTCAGGACAACGAAAATGAATGAGCAATCATTTATCTTCATCCAATTTGGCACAAGATAGGCGTTGAATCAAGATGAAGATAAGCGATTGATTGTTCTTTTTCGTTGTCCCCAGTGTTGTGTATCTTGCCTAAAGAAGACCTAAGAGGTCGAAATGTGTCATGTTTTGTCTTGTGATTCGTTTGTCTACGTTCTATGGCGGTGCTTTATCAATAACATTTCAAATTTGTTTTGATTACTTACGCCAAGGTTACACTCTGACCTGCATCTGGATGGCCCATTTGTCCATCAGCCAGACCACACAAAAAGCTTTCAATTGATTTTCCACGTCACTCTGAGCAAAGACACAATGTGGCCAAGGACATCTCTCTTAAATTCAGGTGGTTAGGGTGTGGATCCACATCCATGGGTGAAACCTACAAAACTTGATTTGACTGAAATTAGGCTGGGGTCCAGGGGCCGCCTAGGCCCTGGCGGGGTACAGGGGCAGTGCCCCGTTGGGGGGTCCAGGGGGCAAAGCCCCCCGGCGAAATTGATTTAAAATTTTTTTTAGGCCAATTTCGTTGGCTCTCCTGCACCAGAAAAAGCTTAATTGTAACATGATTTCTGCAGTAAAAAGCTTAACTGTAACATGCTTTTGTGAGTTATTGTTCCATTAATTCATTTAAATGAATAAAATAATATTCATGGCTTATTGTACAAGCTCAGGAAAGTTAAAGTCTAAAAGTGTAGAAATAAACCAGAATATAAAAACTCAAAAAGGGAAATTTTTCTCACCCGATCTGAACTGATCAAAACATTCCAAAAATCAACAAAATTTCCCCCACAAATTGTTTAAAATGGTCACTTTACTATTTGAATCAAGACTGTGTGTAAAAAGAATATACATGCTCACACATTTGAGATGCACAATGAGGAACCAAACTAGCCTTATTCTTGCCGGCACCATTTGTCTTTTAAGTCCAAAGAATCACACCATTTTAAAGAGAAATCAAAGTTGACATGTTGTCAGCACATTTTGTCTTTCCTAGCAACCACACCACATATAGAAAATGGATGAACAAAGGTGGCCTTCTTATCTTGTCAGTTCCTCTTGTCCTCACTGTCAAAAAGCCACCATATACATGAAGTATAATTCATCCTTTCAATCATTTTCAGAATTGTTCATCAATAAAGTGCAAAGCTGTCATCCACATTTCTATCATTTTCCATGGTGTCAAACAAAAGCAAGGACGAGTCACTATGATTCCTGTTGATTTTAATTAAGCAGTCATATATTAATGAAATTTTCTTGCCCTGTCAAACAATGAGTGGTAAAGAAAACTTAAGGAAAGATGAAGGAAAAAAAAAGTCTTTCAGTCCAGTAGTGGGCGCTTGAAAAACTGCCTGTCTGCAGCACCAGCTTTTCGTTTTCTACTGGAGCCAGGTACTGGAGACAATGGAGCAGCTGAAGAAGCAGACTGAACATGACGGGGCACAGATGGACATACAGATGTAGAAATGTTGACAGGTGGGGCTGCAGCTGGAAACGGGCTGCTTTTTTGGCTGCTTGTGATAAATATTCCGAGGTGGGAATTGGTGAAATTAAAAAAAAAAAAGTAAAGTGTAGGGAGGATTCAGGTCATTTGCTTTTTCACCTTTTCTTTTCCTAAAAAAGTATCATAACAAACATGATTATTTTTAAGGAAAGGAACTAAAAAAAAAAAAAAAAAAAAAAAACCAAACAAAATGAAAACTGACAACAACAAAACCCCCCTCACAATAATAAAATTCTAAGAATCCCATCACCCCCACCTGAAAGTAATATAAAAAAAAAAAGAAGGAAATTTACTCTTTAACCCAATGCCTACCGGATCGACCGAGATCGACCGCGAGATTTCCTCCTTCTGAATACCGGATCGACCGAGATCGACCGCTGAATACTCGGTCAACGACTTTCGCTTTCACCATCGCATATCCCAGAATGCAATTGCGACAGAAGAGTCTTCCGGTACTTCCGTTTCTGGACGCCATTTTGGTTTTTGTTGCATGAGTTTTGGTGGAGTAGTTTCGCTGCTGTGAATTTTCAAAGTTCGGCTTTTTTTCGCGAAGATTTTCTGGGAAAATGGCGGATCAAGTAACTATGCAACTTGCAGAATTCATTTTCTGAAGTGATATTGATGAAGAGAGCGTATTTGCGGGCTACACTCTTAAAGAAGATTTGAAGCAAGACGATTCGGACGTCAATCTTGACCTAGTTATGAATAAAGATCGACTGCTGACTGATTTTGAGGCCGGAATCAATAATGATTCAGGCGATGATAATGACGATGTCGAATAGCCCATTGCTGCTGGGCCCAGACCCCCCAAAAAAGAAAATTCGAAAAACAAAACTTGCTAGAGATACTTTAATTCTTGACTGGAGTGGTTGGCTACAAGAAGTGAAGCCCCCCAAAAGTTTCCCCTGTTTTGATAGCCAGGAAACCGGGTCAGTCGGTGGGTGTGTCCCACGATTTGCCTGTAGGAGCATCACCTTTAGCTTTTTGATTTCAGAAGAATTTTGGTAGACTTTTAACGAGAAACAAATTTATTTGCTGCACAAAAGCAAGCAGAAAAGGATGAACATAAACTCTGGCCTGAAATAAAAACTGCCTGTTTATCAAAAAGCAAAGAGGAGCCGGACAAGAGGTACATCATCACCACAGTGTGTGTGTTGGGGGGGGGGGGGGGGGGGGTTGCTCAGTGCACTTGTGCAAAAGCACATTTTTGTTGAATTCCATCACAATCTAAAGCCCAGTATTCAGTAATCTGTTCCTTTTTTTTTTTCCCCTCAGTAGTTAGAAGACAAATCTTCTTGTATGTGATGCCTTCAGTTTAACAAAATTGTTGAAGTTTGGGTTGTTTTTTGCTTCACAATAAAAGTTGATTATTTAGTGTGCATACCATACAGAATGACTTTATTTTGTTCCTGAAGGTTTCAGTACTTTGTTTAGACTTGGAAAATCACTCTGTGCTCCTAATCCATGATGTTCTGTGGGTACAGTGAATTTAGGGAAAATTGTTTTAGCACTGAGAATACCAAAGTACAGTTAGTCTGTTCGTTTGTTTGTTTTTTCCTCGTGTACCAGTTCACTATATGTGGGGGGAAATGGCTGTTTTGGATGGAGTGATGTCTTTGAATTTTTTTCATTATTTTTACAGAATAGATAAGTTAAAAACAAATTTTCTATTGAGGTTTCTTTATGGCAAGTGTGTATGTGTTGCGGAGTTACCTCTCTTGGCATGGTATTCTCATAGTCATATAGCACAAAGTCATGCGGTAGGCAGAGGGTTAAAAAAATCCAAACAATAAAAAATTGGAAAATTTTCCACCCCTGCACCCCTGATATACATTAAATTACTCCCACCCCTCCAAAAATATCAACTATAACATAAGTATAATTAGCCCCCCCCCCCCCCCCCCCATCAACTTTTTAAATTTGATTCTAATTACTTTAGCAAAGAATACAAAAAATTTAACTCGCCTTCAAGTTTTTCTTATGCTCTGGGTGATCAGCATGGCTTCGAAGTTTCTTTTTTCCGTTCGCTCCGTAACTGATCGTTTTTGAACAAACGATACAGAAACACGTGCCGGCCACATTTATTTTCTTGCACCACTTGCGATATTCATTGCCGTCGTCATCAGTTTCGTTTAGCCATTGTCATCTCCATTTGTTTTTAATTTGGCCCTCGACGCATGCTACTGGATCTCCTTCTTTCAAAAAAGCCATGACTACTTAATTTCTGGAGCACCGTGCAAACTTTCGTTGTCAGTCAGACGCGCCAATGTTAGCCTGTGAAGATGCCGGAAACACAGAAACAGCTACTTCCGGTATGAGATGGAAAACTTGGATCGAACACAAAATCGGAACCGATAAATCTTTTTTTTTTTTTTTTTTTAAATTGACGGAAGTTCCGTCAAGACTGAAAGTCATTTTGACGGATTTCCGTCCATAGACGGAAAAGTTTCACCCATGCACATCAGAGTGGATTAAGTTCCATTCCACCTTGACAGGTCTGCACCTCCTCAGTGCCCTGTTCAATGATGTGTTGTTTTACACCATTTAAAAGCATATATTCTAAAAAGTGAAAGTTTAATAAGCTTGTGACGTATGGTGTAATACATCAAACTGTAATAGATGGCAACTCTACATTCCACTCTCTGCGTCCAAAGGGTGGAACACATAATTTGATCCATAAACCAACCCAGAAAATTAGGAAAAACTTTCATGTAACTGCAACTTGAACTCAGTCTCGGAAGCATGTTTTACAAGCGTTTGGAATGCGCACAATATGGCATTCTAAAAGCTAATTTGAGCTAAGGCTGAAAGGATTGAGTCAACGGTAACCACCGCAATATTAGGAGAGTATGTGGAAGCGCTGTGTTTTCTTCGTTTCTCACTATCCCAGAACCATTCTAAACGCCCACACAGGGATACTGCCCATCAGTTTCTCCCCGAAATTTCGGCTGATCAGACATGTCCATTTCCTTCCATTTGATAATGAACACAACGAAAAACACAATCTGTCATGAAATTGTCCTGCTCCCTGTCCTATCGTTTTGGTTATAATTTCAACCATGTGTTTTATGGAGTAAAATATCCAAGTTAGATCTCATGGAAAAGAAATATAAAACAAATTCCCTCAATGCCCAAAGAAATTCACAGTGAAAACATTTCACCATCCAGTGCACAGAATTCATTCCAACTCTGAAATCACTGTGAAAGAATAAAAAAAAAAAAGATGATGTTGTGGATACAATATCATTAGCTGCGGAGAGATGGAGGTAGAGGGCCATTTTAGGGTGTGAACAGCGGCAGTTTTTGCAGTTTCTCTTTCTCCTCCTCAGTGTCACAACGAGCAATCATCATGGTGTGAGCATAGCCGCAGGCGACATCGTACACATAGATCCCATCCAAAGGCTTCACCTCCTGGGCTATTGTGGAAGACTTCATCTTGTTCTCCCCATAACCCTGTGACATACACAATCACAGTCAACGTCATCACAGAATTCTTATTTTTCATATCTTAAATGGTTTGTTTTTTTCCATTTTTATCCTCAACAGCTTATAGAGTTCATTTTTTTCAATGACAGGATTCCTATTTCTATCATCTCACTGGGCTTTTCTTTTCTTTTCAATTGAAAAAACAAACAAAAAAAAAACCGGTTTACCGAGGTGCTTCATAACACCATATTTTTTGCTGATCTGGATCCAAACTGGTCCTGGCTGGCCCAGTTGATAAAGCATGAGCCATGTACCAAGTCTATGGTTCAATCCCCACTCATAACACCATATTTTTTGCTGATCTGGATCCAAACTGGGTCCTGGCTGGCCCAGTGGATAAAGCATGAGCCATGTACCAAGTCTATGGTTCAATCCCCACTCATAACACCATATTCTTTGCTGATTTGGATCCAAACTGGGTCCTGGCTGGCCCAGTGGATAAAGCATGAGCCATGTACCAAGTCTGTGGTTCAATCCCCACTCATAACACCATATTCTTTGCTGATTTGGATCCAAACTGGGTCCTGGCTGGCCCAGTGGATAAAGCATGAGCCATGTACCAAGTCTATGGTTCAATCCCCACTCATAACACCATATTCTTTGCTGATTGGATCCAAACTGGGTCCTGGATGGCCCAGTGGATAAAGCATGAGCCATGTACAAGTCTATGGTTCAATCCCCACTCATAACACCATATTCTTTGCTGATTTGGATCCAAACTGGGTCCTGGCTGGCCCAGTGGATAAAGCATGAGCCATGTACCAAGTCTGTGGTTCAATCCCCACTCATAACACCATATTCTTTGCTGATTTGGATCCAAACTGGGTCCTGGCTGGCCCTATGGATAAAGCATGAGCCATGTACCAAGTCTGTGGTTCAATCCCCACTCATAACACCATATTCTTTGCTGATTTGGATCCAAACTGGGTCCTGGCTGGCCAAATGGATAAAGCATGAGCCATGTACCAAGTCTATGGTTCAATCCCCACTCAAAACAGCCAGGCTGGAGGAAACATTGTCTTCAGAGTTAACACAGCCAGACTGAATAGATATTCTTGTTCAAATTATTAACGTCTGTGCAAACTAGAATCCTTCTGCTGTTCTTCAGAGGAGACTTAAAACCATGTCTTAAGTTACAGATGAAAGCATGCACAAGCTATCTTGAATGCACTTTGGCTTTTTCTATATATGACTAAAAATTCTGCCTTCTTTTCCCTTGTGGGTGTGCAAGCGCTCATGCATTGAACATAGCATGGCAATTGTTCTTTACTGAATGATGTAGGTATGCATACCCCCATGCTTCTTGTACAGAACTGAGCGGCAACCTTTCCTTTCAAGTGTGGGCAAGTACACACTCATACTTCTTGTACAGAACTGAGCGGCAACCTTTCCTTTACTAGTTTACAGTGTGGGTGAGTACACACTCATACTTCTTGTACAGAACTGAGCGGCAACCTTTCCTTTACTAGTTTACAGTGTGGACGAGTACACACTCATACTTCTTGTACAGAACTGAGCGGCAACCTTTCCTTTACAGTGTGGGCGAGTACACACTCATACTTCTTGTACAGAACTGAGCGGCAACCTTTCCTTTACAGTGTGGGCGAGTACACACTCATACTTCTTGTACAGAACTGAACGGCAACCTTTCCTTTACAGTGTGGGTGAGTACACACTCATACTTCTTTTGAGATTGCTCACACACCCCATCAGACAAAAAGGCTGAACTTGATGATTTTGTTTTCCTCTCATGGGGAATGTCTCGCTGTTTGTTCTGTGTGCTTCATGTTGTCATTTCTGTAATATGATTTAGCGTTGTAAGCAGCATTCATTTGGAGTTATGGGCCTGTAATTATTTCATCATGTAAGCAAGAGTTAACCAATCTGTTCTTTACTGTTTACTGCTTCATTTAAGATTTCCTTTTATTTTGTTTTTTGTAAATTTTCAATAAAAAGCCTTTACTTTTGGATATAAAATCAACGCTAGGATAATAAATAAAAGAAATTTCAGCCATGAAGAACAAATGTGAAAATTCTGTTAATTTGAATGCGTGTCTAGGTGCACAGTCCCCCTTGGCATCAAAAGAAGGTTAAATCCCAGACCCTCTTCTTCTGGAGGATGAATGTCATGGAAATTAACACATGCACCCCCAATTTTTTGCAAGTAGAAGAAAAATTTTACATCAAAGAGTACAGAATTTCCCCTCAAAACACACGTATTTTGGAAACCCCAGTGTTCGCTTTTAAACATACCACCACCTTCCTCCCTATAAAATTATATTTCACATTATTTAAGTAAATACATAATATATATCTATATTACGTGTCAGGTCTGTTATAGCTGTTTAGTCTTGACCACAGTACTAGAGTCTAAGAAAGAGTGGCCAAGGCACACAAATGTGAGGAATTTGTCTTTGATGTGGTGAAGCTTGCAGCTTCTGGATCCCTGTGATGGTTGAGCGTAAGAGCAACAGAAGAAGACAGACAACAAACAAAAATCCCTCCAGTGAAACATTCCTTTTGACAGAGACAGACGTTTGCCCAACACTAATTTTGCAACAGGCAGTTCCTTTTACAAAAAAGCATACCCACATGCACTCTTGAAAACAAACCCAAAACATGAAAACAAACATGGTAGTTGCCAGATCAGACACACTTTTACACTAATGTCTTTAACCCACTGCCTACCGCATCAACCGAGATCGACCACAAGATTTCCTCTTTCTGAATACCGGATCGACTGCTGAATACTAGGTCAACGACTTTCACTTTCACTATCGCATATCCCAGAATGCAACTGCAACAGAAGAGTCTTCCGGTACAGAAGTTTCTGGATGCCATTTTGTTTTTGTTGCAAAGAGTTTTGGTGGAGTAGTTTTTGCTGCGGTGAATTTTCAAAGTCTAGCTTTTTTTCGCGAAGATTTTCTGGGAAAATGGCGGATCAAGTAACTATGCAACTTGTAGAATTCATTTTTGGATGTGATAAGGATGAAGGGAGCGTATTTGCGGGTTATACACTTGAAGATTTGAAGTGAGGTGATTCGGACATCGATCTTGACCTAGTGATAAATAAAGGTCGACTGCTGACTGATTTTGAGGCCGGAATCAATGATTCGGGCGATGATAATGACAATGTTGAATTGCCCATTGCTGCTGGGCCCAGCCAGGAAACCGGGTCAGTCAGTGGGTATGTCCCATGATTTGCCTGTGGGAGCGCAACCTTCAGCCCTTTGATTTCAGAGGAATTTTGGCAGACTTTTAACGAGAAACAAATTCATTTGCTGAACAAAAGCAAACAGAAAAGGATGAAATTAAACTCTGGCCTAAATTAAAAAAAAAACAAAAACTGCCTTGTTTATCAAAAAGCAAAGAGGAGCCGGACATGAGGTACACCATCACCACAGTTTGGGAAGGGGGGGGGGGGGGGGGGATTACTCAGTGCACTTGTGCAAAAGCACATTTTTGCTGAATTCCATCACAATCTAAAGTCCAGTATTCAGTTATCTGTTCTTGTTATTTTTTTTCCCATCAGTAGTTAGAAGACAAATCTTCTTGTATGCGATGCCTTCAGTTTAACAAAACTGATGAAGTTCAGTTTCTTTTTTTCTCTCCTTCCCAACAAAAGTTGATTATTTAGTGTGCAGACCATATAGAATGACTTTCTTTTGTTCCTGAAGGTTTCAGTACTTTGTTTAGATTGGAAAATCACTATGTGCTCCTAATCCATGACATTCTGTGGGTACAGTGAATTTAGTGAAAATTGTTTTAGCACCGAAAACACTGAAGTAGAGTTAGTCTGTTCGTTTTTTTCCCCACCTCGTGTACCAGTTCACTATACATGGGAAAAAGTGGCTGTTTTGGATGGAGTGATGTCTTTGATTTTTTCTCATTACTTTTATAGAATAGACGAGTTAAAAGCAAATTCTTCATTGAGGTTTCACGTCATTTGGCATGGTATTCTCATAGTCATGATATGTAGCACAAAGTCATGCGGTAGGCAGAGAGTTGATATCAGAAACAGACACTGCATCTCCCCTTCATCTTTCCTGATTGTTTTCAGTTTGTATGTTGTGCATTCTCCTTTCTTTTGACATACACACTCCCATCAAAAATACCATCACATAAGCTCACCAGTTCTCCATAGGTGGGACTGGGCCCCCAACTGACTATGCTGTTGTCGGCACACAGCACAATACTGCGGTAACTGAAACAGTCACACGAACAAAACATCTCATCCAGTCTAGATGAGCTCTTGAATAATCTTACAATCAGCAAACTCTATTGACACAGAAACTGAAAACAGGAATGCAATCTTTCAAAATCATTCACCCTGGTCAGCCGCACAAAACATGATGCTGTACAGTCACTGAAACATGTGATCATCTACAATCAATTCACTTATGCACTTGAATTATCAATGGGCCTCGAGCAGCATTACTGTTAAACAGACTAATAGTAGGTAGCGGCAGCTAAAATTTTTGACGGGAGAACTTAATTTTTTTATATTCTTATACAACTTAAAAAAACTAACATTTCACAAAAAAAATAAGTGAATATCTTCATTAGATCTAGAGTTATGGCCGTTTAACCCACTGAGTGCGATGGGCCACGATCGTGGCTTTACGCCCGTGGCTCAGACGAGAACCGTTATACCACCGCCACTAAACATCCGGATTGATCAGTTCACGTGACTTGCTGGTATCCATTGTGCACTGGCAAGCCATGTCAGTCAGTTATCTCCAAGTTTTTCGTGCGTTTTGACTGAAATAATGAGTGAATCAGCGACCAAGTTTGAGCAGGAGTTGCGTGGAAGTGGCACGAGTGAAGAATCAGTTGTCGAAAGCAGTAGTAACGAAAGCGAAGCAGGTGAGTAGATAAACTTTGATTATTTTGTTTGTCGAGTGATGGAACACTTGCTGCGTGCGATTATTGGTTATTTTACATTTGTTGGTCCGCCACATGAAGGAAGGGGGGGATGGAGGGGGCAGGGTACATTGTTACTTACAGGAGTTGCCTGATCAAACTAGATCGTTTCTTGGTGATTATAGGTGTTTTGAAAGCACTTTAGAGATGAATAACAGTGGTGATTTGAAGAGAATAATTTATAACTTTTTAAATTTTTTTAATTATATTTTTTAATAGTTTGGAAACAGTGTGGGCGTGTCACGAGTGGGCGTGTCTCCAATGAAAGCTATAGCCCTTCCCCTTCCTTATATGCTAGTGATTCAGATTTTATCTTTATTTATGATTTTATGCATGACTTCATTTTTCATAGAATGAATAAGTAATGTTAATATTTTTTTCTTTCTGAAAATCAGACTGATTGGTGGAAACTGAGTCAAGCTCTCTGTAACAACTCTTGCACCATTATGAAACAATGAAATGAACAGAAGACTTAGGATATGTGTTTTCTTGTGTGATCCAGAATCTGGAAGGACTACTGCAGAGGAGAGTGATGCTGAGAGAGGAGCTCAAGAAAGACGAACTGTGCTGCTGGCCATCCTACTTGTGTGCGCTCTGGCTGGAATGTTCTGGATGCGACATGGGACTCTGCCGAGTGCTTTTCAGCCTTCCACAGAAGACCAAGACCCTAACTTTGTTCTGTGTCTTTCAAGGACATGTTCTTCTTGTTTTCTCTGAAGTTTCAAGTGTTTTGACATTCAAGCAGGAAAACTGTGGTGTTTCAAACAATGTGACTGACGTTTTGGATTACCTTTTCGCCAATGTTCTGGATTACACTGTGAAGAATATCTTCAGCTGCCATCAGGGTACTGTGTTGTAATTATTTTTTTCAGATTCCTCATTATCTCTAGCTTACAAAAACATATAGTTTTACCTATCTAGCTTCAAGATAAGCCTGCACAAACCCCATTTCCTTATATAGTGAAATTTGATTGTCAGCTGCTGAATTATAGGTACATCATTTGAGGCACAATTTATTATACATAGCTCAAGTCAAAGAATGATCATCTTTTCCATGTTTCCAGCACATATTTGTCTTCATTTTATCTCCAGTCTGAAGTGTTTAGGTAGTATAGAAGAAAAACTGTGTCTCTCCTAACATTTGACTTACTTTTCAAATAATTTTTCAGAAATTTTCTCTGCTTATATTTTGAGGTCAGTCTCCAAGTTGGTACCACCTACAGTATTTTCAATTCTTTCACTAGATTCTACACATCTACTAGTTTCTAAAAATCTATAGGTTTGCATATCTATTGCAAGTAATATGTATGCAGAAGCCAAATTCTCAAGTGTGGTGTGACGAGTTTCCCGTCCTAGATTTTAACTACATTTCTTTAAAGTTTATAATTGATATACAGAGCACTGTGAGGGTTAAAGATAGGGGGTGGCGAAAAATATCCCGAAAGTGAAATATGGCCAATTTTTAGCCACTCCAAAGTCATGATTTGCTTTCACTGCCAAATCCAGTCTTAACAGGACAGCATTTCCAATATCTGGAAAAGCTATGTTCAAAATTTCAAGCAAAATTTCCTATATTTAAAAAAGTATGTACAAGTCAAAGTTGGAAGAAAAAAAAAATCACGATTTCAGTATGGTTCAAATTGGACCAAGAGCCATATTGAGGGCACTACAATTTCAGAACAATACCACAGAAGAGTGAAGAGTATCTGCAGTTTGACTTCCCTATATATGTAGTTATGCACTAATTTTTTTTCTCTCACTGACCTGAATTTATTTTCATGGTAAAACCAGCCTTCAAACTTCAAGAAATGGAAATCTGTCAATTGCGGACATGATCAGCATAATATGCACAGACCTGCCAACCCCCTAAGAGACCAATGAGTAAGAATTGAAGCTCAGTGAGGCAGAAATGTGTAATTTCTGAGAGCTAAGAGTAATCAAGCGCGACATTTACCTTTTTTACAAACATACACGATGCTATGAAATTGTTCGCACAATTTTTGTGAACTTTACCTTTCTACAAAAAACAAGTTTTTCTTTTTCAAGTGTCACAAGAAATCTTTACAAATTATAAAAATGTAGAATACACTGAAACACACACAATCCCCTAAACCATCATGGCATGGCACACCAAGGCTTGATAGTGCGCCAGAAACAACCTAAAATATTGGAAATGAAATGAGGCAGGGAACAGTAAATAATAAACAGTAAAACAAGTGGGGTAACGTTTGCTCCCATAAGGAAACCTAACACAAGGTAACTTTTTTCAAGACTGGCACAGCCTTTTAAACTTGAATAAAGTCAGACAAATACATAGGCGAACAATCTAATAGTGGGGGGAAAAAAACAAGCGCAGGCCAACAACTCAACTGTCTTGATAGTAATGACTTCGCAAAGATTTGGACTTAAGGAGGCGGTGGAGGGGGGTGGGGGGGGGGGGGAGAGGAAGTTTCGAAGATGGAGAAACTGGGAACATGAAATTAAGAACCTAAAAAATGTTCTCCCCTGTTGCTGATTCTGTGCATGTGGGGCTGGCTATCAGGCTCAGTGGCGATTGTGTCATTTTTTAAGTATCACACCACCCCAGGAAAAAAATTTGTCCCCCCCCCCCCCCCTTCCTAACTTCCATCAGTCCCCAACACAAACGGTCCATTCTGCAGTCGAGATGCAGCAGCAGTTTAGGCTTCCATGACAACGTCCTTACAATGTGTGTTGTCTTTGTTCGACCGCTCTTGAACTGTTTGGCGATCTCCGAATCTGAGAACGCTTCTTTAAAAAACAGACCTGTTTACCCCTGTTTTGCCAATTAGTATTTCTGATTTCAAAATTAGTAATTTTGAAAAAAAATCTGTAATCCAGCGCACAGCCGATTTTTTTGTTTGTTCATAGCAATAAAATAATAAGTTTTACTATGGATACAACCAGTAGTTCACTTGGAGACCTATAAAAGCAAGCTGTTGGTCTTTTTCTCTTTCACACTCAGATTACTAACCTGTTTTAACTGCTTTGATCTTCTGACTGGTTCAGTCTTGAAAAGTGGGATGGGTGTAGGACTCTAAAGGCAACCATATATTAAAATCCACAAGTAGTCCAAACTGGAAAATAACACTGTTGTCAATTTCCCTCACAAGGCTCAACTGATTTCATGTACAACATTCACTAGGATACTGCTCGTCTCTTTGATCATTACTTCCATCAGTGCTGAGACAGAAGGGTCCATTGGCAATAGTTTCTTTCAGTGCCATCTTTTCACTTGTAGCAAGGTGATTCACAATTTCTGTTGTCTTGTTTCTCGCACAACTGTAGTTTTTTGCTATAGCAGAATCGGGGAATGCTGCTTTTACAACCTTCTTCAAAGTGTCTGCTGCCGACAGAGGCACGTTTAACTTCACTAACGTTTCAGTCAACATGACCTCTGCTCTTGTCACATCAAGCACTTCAGGCTCGCTCTTGGTGGTTTTCGGCGTACTGCTAAAAAACGCTGGTAGTTTCGGACACTTTTCTGCATCTTTTTTGGCACTGTCTATTTTGTATGCTTCACTGACTTGCAATGTGTTTCAATGTCGAACTGACCTGAGTGACTGATGTTAATGTCAGTCAGGCAGTACACACAGAATGCGTAATTATCGCCAACGTCGAACGCTGTATCCCAGGCGTTTTCGTGTAACTGTCTTTGAACTTCTGTAACACTCTTGCTTTTTTTTCTTTGTGATCAGGCGCGCTTTTAGTATGAGCTCGCTTCGACGACGACGCCATCTTGAACGTACTGCAAATGTTTACGCGTTGCATTCTGGGAACCCGGATCCAGAGTTACTACAATCCACCGTTTCAAAACCAGCGCAAACACTTGTACAATTTTGCTGTTGTTTGATTTATTACTTTTCGTAATTTTTTTCCCGTTTCCGTAATTTTCGTAATTTCAATTTTTTTTCGTGATAATTACGAAAAAATCGTAAGGGTAAACAGGTCTGAAAAAAGCTGGGATGCATGGTCGGCTGCGCTAAGAGCGATGCTGTGCTCGACGAAAAATCTGGCCACCAATGCTTCAGCCCAAATTACCCGTTTCCTAATTTCATCCTCTTTTGAGGTGTCTACAGTCTGAAAAAACTGTGTGATGCTGGAAGAATTCGGCACGTTAGAGGAATTGATGTGCTTGCGTGACTTCACATCCACCATCCCGCCATGGGAAATTGTGAAGTCCGACTCGCAAGTGGTAGCCTACACCATGCACAATTTACACCTTTAGCCGAAGGTCGTATGCAGTGGAACTTTTCTGAGTATTCTATTGGGAACTTTTGACCAAGTTTTTTCTTTTTCGCATCTTGTCCAAAACTTTCTACTCCATGTTTCGACATTTTTGTAGCTAAAACTTCAAAAAAGACGCCAACTTTGCTGAATGGTAAAGATGGTGAAACGAACTGCGCATGACCGGAAACGCTTCTTGAAGATTACTGGTTATACGCACGGCGCCGTGCATATCTGTACATAAGCTGATTTTTTTGTCCGTTTTTTTTGCTTGTTTGTTTGTTGTTGAAAACTTTCAATGCGTAGTTTTTTGGCTAAATGCGTAAGAATTATCACTTGGGTGTAATAAATTACGCGAAATGCGTAATGGTTGGCAGGTCGGTATGCACCAACAAGGTTGGAAGAAACATCATAACTTTTGAACTGTTTGACAGATTTCAATGAAATTTTGGCACATGGAAGACAGAGCAGTGCTTCTTATTTAACATCTGTGTACAGTCCATATTATGGAATGTGATAATTTTAAACATAATTATTTTTTTTACTGAACATTTCAATGTGCAACATGTTTATATCATGCATTCGACGCACTGCATTGTCCATAGCTCACCAACTATGCTTTGACATAGAATGCTTTCTATTCCATTTTAATGTTTTCCTCATTGATCAAAAGATATTTTCATGTTAAAAATAGCTTTCAAATTTCAGTAAAAACCAGCTTACCGCTGCAGACATCGGCAATGTGAAATACCTAAACATGGTTAGAAAAAAAAATCAATATCTTTTAACAACTATTTGATCAATTCAAATGAGATTTGGGTACATGCAAGATGGTGCAATTCTTGTTAATTTTTCAAAATATTCAAAGCATCAAAAGAATGTGATGATATATATACATATTTATGTGTGTGTGTGTGTGTGTTGTTTATGGGTAGCACGGGGTTGGGGTTACAGAACATTTCAATGTGTTAAATATTGTCAGTAACTCACTAGCAACCAGATCAACTCTAACTATGCTGTAACAGAAAGAGTGATGTCTAAATACACAATCACACATCCCTTCTTTTGAATGTTTCACAGTTTTGATTTTCCTAACAGCAGTTTGCTAACTGGAACAGTTTGTTATTATCAGCAAATATATTATCTTCTGAAATAACAAACATGAGTAACTGATAACTAAGTTATCATGAAGAATTCATGAACAAATGAGTGCGCTCATACATGGCTGATCTGTATGAAAACTTGTTAGTTCTGTTTGTTCACACACACAACCTTGACAGCTTCTTTTGTGTGTACTCAAACATAGATCTAAAATCCGAGTCACAGCTCACAATGAAATCTTGCATGCACGCGCGCGCGCACACACACAAACACACACAAAGTGACATGTACACATTGAAAGCTTCAAGCTTCTTTTTCTTTTCTTTCTTTTTTGTGCTTTCTTTCTTTTCTTTTCTTTCACTTTTTTCCAGTTTTTTTCCTTTTGTCTCCTATTTATACCATGTGAATAAAACTCTGAATATTAAAACTCAATCTGCATGCGTGTGTGTGCGAGTGTGCGTGTGCATATGCAGTGAAAACAAATTTCCATCTAATTCCCTCAAACATTTTCAGATATGCTTTTACTATGTTCTGTTTTTGTTTTTCTCATTTTATTTCTCTTATACCTATGTTATTTGTCAAAATTTTGCATTGTAATGGTCTCCTTCTCTGAGCAGACGATCTTCTGATAAGACATTTTAGAAAGACTTCCCTTGGCGTAACTTCATTCACCAAGAAAACAGCTCAGTTGGTAGAGCGCCGGACTCATAATCTTGGTGATCCTGGGGTTGCGGGTTCGAATCTCCGCTGGGCCGATTCGGTGCAGGGGGATTTTCCCCTCGGAGTTAACATTGGTTCTGACTCCATTTCCCATACAGTCCTTCGAATGAGACTACAAACTGAGGTTCCATGTGTGAACGCACGCATAACATCTTGCACACACCTAAAATCCCATCACCAACTTTCGGAAGAGAAGGCCAGTTTGGCCGTTGGTATGGATGACACGTTACACATAGCATGCACCCTACGTGAGAAATGGAAAGAATGAAGGAAATAAGGAAATTGAGCGAACGATATTGACTGGATGACATGCGAAACGACTGAATGATGCGCGGCAGGCAGCTCTTCAGTCGGCACTATCCAGGTACGCAGCCAGTTGTGTAAACGAGAGTGTTTATTATATGTAAAGCGCTTGGAGCCCAAATCTTTAGAGAATAGGCGCTATAAAAATTAACATTATTATTATTATTTTAAAATATAAAAACACATATTCTATTTGCAAAACTTAAAAACTAAAAGTTTTATTCTTTCTTTTTTTTTCTTTCTGCGTACGCAGGCTGATACTCCTGCGGACACTCCCTGTATAGCCAGGCAGTGGAGTTTTGTGTGTATGACCCTTTTTTATCCCGCCATTAAGGCAGCCATACTCCATCTTCGGGGAAGAAAGTTTTATTCTATTACAAAGCCAATCTATGTATCAATTTTGGGGTAACAAAACTATATTTTGTTAAATAGAACACATATCAAGAGACCTCTCCAGCACTGACTCGGTCATGGCCGAATCTGCCTACCGGGAATTGCTTGATAGTACTGGCGACAAAATTAAGCACTTTATACCGACAACTACTCATTTTTGTTTCTTACATGAAGAATTGGTACTCAACACGCATAATGATAAGTTTTATGGAATAACTCGCCTAGAAAAATCGGAATTCTGTCAATACTGAGCGTCCTGTTATCAGCCTCAGTGACAGGTGTTGTGCACGTTTGACTTTCTCAAGTGACCAATGGGCGCCTCGCTTTTCAGTGTGAAGCCAAAGTCCTCGAATTTCGTACAAGCCTCATTTGCATACCATTAGAAAATGAAAAACTTGAGCTTTCGAACAAGTCCAATGTATGTTGTTGTTTTAAAAAACGTAAGTCAGGTTAAGAATTTTCAACTTGAAAAAACATAAATGATTGATAAATTTTCACGCCTTGCAGCATATCATTGTAAAGAGCACACTATCTTAGCTTTCCAATGATACTATTTTTGAATGTGTAGGTTGCATAGGAATTTTCCCCAACGCGATGGAGCTGAAGAACTGTTTTTAGTCTTCGGGCACCGATCGTATGTCTGGGTGCGCGGAACACAAAACTTTATTTTTGTACATGTGCTTTCCTAATTCACTCCTCACAAGCAATAAAACAAATATCAGTTCTTTTTAATAACAACTTTGAGTACAAGATACATGATGTTATAAGAGACCAGCATGGGTGTTACATTGTTATGAATGTTCAATTCTTAATTAAAAAAAGAGTTTACTTTGGTGAACTTATACGGGCCTAGCAGTGGTGATAGCCCTGAATTTTTTTTATAGTGTTTGTGAACTCATTGAGAGCTTTGGCAACCAACACGTAATTATAACTGGAGACTGGAATTGTGCCCTTAATTTAAAAATGGATGTTAGAAATTATACAAGTGTCACCAATCAGCCAAGAACCCGAGCAAAAATCAAGGATATAATGACAAAATACAGTCTGTTCGATGTTTACAGAGAATTACACCCTGAAAAAAGAAACTATACATGGCGGAAATTTCACTCTTATAAACAAGCAAGACTTGACTACTTTATGATCACTGAAGAATTAATGATGGAAGATAATGATGTTTGCATAGATCCTGGATATCGATCAGATCATTCTCTTGTCACATTGCTTTTAAAAAAAGATCATTTCAAACGCGACAGACCTTTTTGGAAATTCAACAATAGTTTATTAAGAGATAAGCAATATGTTTCAAAAATTAGAGAGCTGATCAGCGATACCAAGAAACAGTATGCATTACCTGTATACAACTTAGATAATATGCATAAAATTAGTAATGAAAACCTCTTTTTTCAAATTGATGATCGTCTCTTTTTTGAGACATTAATGCTTGGAATAAGAGGCAAAACAATCTCTTATAGTATTTATAAGAAAAAAATGGACTCAAAGAGAACATGACCTAGAAACAAAAATAAAAAACATTGAACAGAATTTACAAGAGGAAACTATTCCCGAGTTAGAAAACCTAAAAACAGAATTGCAAGAAATACCAGCCGCCGTGGCGAAGTGGTTAGCGTCGCGGACTCCCGGCTGGGAGGTCGTGGGTTCGAATCCCATCAGAGGCATGTGGGGTTTTTCTGCCCCGACCGGCTCCTACCCAGAGTTGAGTTTGCTGCGGACTCAGTTGGGAAGACTGGGACCACACAGTCGAGTTTCATCCACTTAATGGATGCGTTTCTGAGAGTGTTGCTCAAATTTCCTGACCAACACTGCGGTGCCTGTATCTCTCGGGCCTGGTTGACGCCAGGATATATTATGAAAGGAAGCGTAGAGTACAGCCCTGTCATGTAGTCTCAGACCGAAATGGAAATCCGTAGCATCATCTTAATCATCCTCATTCCCATTGATCAGCATTTAAAAAAAAAAAAAAAAGTCTCAAATTCTGTGGCCCTTCATGCCCTGCTCTCATGGTGACCTCAATTTCGATGTCCTCTCCACGTCTGTGGCCTTGGTTTGCTTCCGTCGGGGTCACCGGTATCGGCGAGTCCATGGGGGCTGTCGTTGGACGGACGTGGTGGCGCCCTCCGGAGGGAGAGCTCACTCACGCCGGCTCCGCAACTAAGCAATTATTGTCGTCAGTAGGGGGCTTAGTAGGTGGTGTCCTGCGTATGTTAGATCAGAACAGGCGCCACTGAACACCACCGAAGTGACTCGGCAGCAGTGCAGTGTCTCCTCTGGTGGGTTGCCTCTTGACGACTTGACATTGACTGCTCCCTGTGGATTGCCGGTGCCGGGGCTGCGGCGGGGCCAGCCGGGCTATGGCTGTGGACGGGGTGTCGGAATGAGCGGCATGGGTGCACTGCCTCTGAGGTGACGCAGAGGTTGGGACAGCAAAAAAAAAATAAAAAAAATAAAATTGCAAGAAATCAGGAATCACAGACTTGAAGGCATGGCAATGCACTCGAGAGTTCACTGGCTAAGTCAATGGGAAAAAGTGAATAAATATTTTTGCACTCTTGAAAATCGAAATTTTCTGATAAATCTATCCCTTTTTGTTTTTTTTTTTTTAGAAAAAGAGGATGGTTCAGTCATTTCTGAACAAAAAAGTATCCTCCTTGAGATAATTTTTTTTTTAATGAACAATTATACAGCTTTAGAGATGTAACCGATATGAATATTTCTGAAGAGCTTCCGGATGCTCCAGCATTATCTGAGGAGAGCTCCTCATTAGAGGGGTTGATTACTCTAGAAGAGGCAGCTACTGCTTTGAAAAAGATGAAAAATTTTAAGAGCCCTGGGCCTGATGGGTTTACCGTTGAATTTTTAAAGTTTTTCTTTGTAGATATTGGAACTTTCCTTGTACGTTCAATTAATGAAGGTTTTGCTAAAGGCCAGTTATCCACTACCCAGCGACAGGGAACCATAATATGTATCCCCAAGGAAGGGAAGCCGAAAAGATTTGTGAAAAACTGGCGCCCCATCTCTTTGTTGAACACTACATACAAGATAGCTTCTGCTTGTGTTGCTAATCGATTGAAAAGTGTTCTTCCAAACATCATACATGAGAGTCAAAGGTTTTTTGAAGGGCAGATTTACTGGAGAAAATATAAGGTTGATGTATGACATGTTATTGTACACTGAAAAGGAAAATGTTCCAGGTATGCTTTTTTTTAAAGTTGACTTTGAAAAAGCGTTTGATAGCATCTCATGGTCATTCTTACATAACTGCCTTAAATTTTTCAAGTTTGGACTTCACTTAATTAATTGGATAAGAACATTTTACTCACAAATTTCTACCTGTATTTCTGTCAATGGCCAGTACTCCCCATGGTTTCCGATTGAGAGACGGGTGAGACAGGGGGACCCATTATCTCCTTATCTGTACCTAATTTGTGCTGAGGTTCTGTCATTAATGATTCGCTCTAATGAGCATATTAACCCTCTTGACAGGCGAGCGCCCGCTAGCGCCCAACCGGAAATCACACAGCCAAAACGCTGAGCGCCTGCCAGCGCCCGGTAAAACACGTGGCAACAATGGGCGCCGCCATATTTCTCGTAGAAAAGGAAGTCTCGCGAGAACGTGACTTCCTTCTTCCTGTGGCCATTTACTTCCGTTTGCAAAAAACCGCGAGTCGATACGTGCCGTAGTTCTCGAGTTACGAATTTTTAAAGTTTTGTGGTCGAAATGCTGTTTTTCGCCATCGCTAACATTGATTTCTGCCGTTCTATAACGGGATCTAGTGAGGAAGATACTGTGATTTGTAGGATTTACGGCATAAGACTTAGTGAAAGTGCTGGGTAATGAAGCTTAGAGTGACCTAGATTTCGACTGGGATGAGGTTCCAGGTATGATTCGGAGGTATGATTCGGAAGAAAGTTCTGAAGAAGATTTTTTTTCCCCCCCGAGTAAATGGCTCATGTGATATTCTTCAAACTTATGATATAGCAACATATATATTCGTAGGACTTTTAAAAATTATTTTCATTTGACTATTTCCTTTCCTCTCTTTTAAATTAATTTTTTAATTGGGTAACCATGTTCAAATTACGGAGTTACTTACCTTGCCGATGGGTTTTCGGCGTAACTAAGCTAAGGTAAGTGCATACTAAAGAGGGTTAAAGGAATTATAATAATAATAATAATAATAAGGAACATTTAGTGCGCTTAATCTTAAACAAAAGCCCTAAGCGCTTACAGCAATAAGCCCTAACACACACACACACACACACACACACACACACACACAACACACACGCACACACCCACACACCAGCGAAGGAGCAGAAAAATTATGTTTTGAAGAGAGTTGTTTTGAGGGAGGACTTGAAAGAAGAAAGACTGTTTGAGTTTCGGAGTGCAGAAGGGAGATTGTTCCAGCAGGAAGGAGCCTGAAAAGTAAAAGAATGTTCACCAAGTGTTCTGGCCCAAAAACGAGGGATCTGCATAATGCGAGTGTCAGAGGAAGAGCGAAGCTGTCTGGAAGGAGTATAGGTCGACAGAAGTTTAGAGAGGTAAGATGGAGCGAGGCCATCCAATGCCTTGTAACAGAGCAAAGAAAGTTTGTACTTGATGCGTTTTTCAACAGGAAGCCAGTGCAAAGATTTAAGCAAGGGAGAAACATGAGAGGTTTTCGGAGATTTCGAGACAAGGCGAGCAGCATTATTTTGGACTTTCTGCAATTTTGCAAGAAGATTCTGTGGACAGCCAGCAAGAAGAGAATTACAGTAGTCAAGTCTTGAAAGAATGAAAGCAGAAACCAGAGTCTTGGTGGCTTCTTCAGACAGAAGGTGGCGCACAGAACTGATTCGCCGAAGCTCCAAGTAGCTGGCACGGCAGATAGAAGAAAAAAAATTAAAGTTGTTAACAAGGAAACATTACTGTCACAATTTGCTGACAACACTAGTTTATGTCTAGATGGTTCAGAAAGATCTTTTACCGAGGCAGTATCTGTCCTTACTAAATTTTTACAAATTTCAGGTTTAAAAATCAATTTTGACAAGTCACAAGTAATATGGTTGGGGAGTAGAAAAAATTGTGGAATTAGATTCATGAGGGACAAAAATTTTGTTTGGGATCCTGGTACTTTCAAAATTCTTGGTATCAAATTCTCCACTAACACAAATATTATTGTACAGATTGACTTTGAAGATAAACTTTTTGAAATAAAAAGAGTCCTAGCTTTTTTGGAAAAAAAGAAATATAACTCCTTTCGGAAAAATAACTGCTATTAAAACTTTGGCATTTTCTAAAATTGTTCATTTATTGATTAACCTACCAGACCCCCCAGAGGATTTTATTGTTGCTTTGGAAAAAGAATTGTATAGTTTCTTATGGAATGGTAAAAAAGTAAAAACAATAAATCTGTGGTTCAAAAGCAGTACTGTGAAGGTGGATTAAAAATGTTAAATGTAAAAAAATTTATTTCTTCTATGAAGATAAGTTGGCTGAGAAGATTTATGTACGAGTCGGGTTGGCGGTAATTTACCATTAATATGTTCCCTAAGCTGGACAATATAAAAAAACTTTGGTGCTGAATTTTCTAATGTTTATTATGCAAGATGTCAATAACCCATTCTGGAATGATGTGATGAAACGCTACAAGAAACTGTGTTCAAAGTGCTGTCCGACTACAGTACATGATTTCATGTCAGAGTGTATTCATTACAATATTAAAATTTTAAGAGATAAAAAAGTTATTTTTGTACAGGAATGGTGTAATTATGGCATTTTCTTCATTAAACACTTGATTAACCCTCTTGACAGGCGAGAACCCGCTAGCGCCCAACCGGAAATCACACGGCCAAAACGCTGAGCAACTGCCAGCGCCCGGTAAAACACGTGGCAACAATGGGCGCCGCCATATTTCTCGTAGAAAAGGAAGTCTCGCGAGAACGTGACTTCCTTCTTCCTGTGGCCATTTACTTCCGTTTGCAAAAAACCGCGAGTCCATACATGCCGTAGTTCTCGAGTTACGAATTTTTTTAAGTTTTGTGGTCGAAATGCTGTTTTTTCGCCATCACTAACCTTGATTTCTGCCGAGATTTAGTGATGAAGATACTGTGATTTGTAGGATTTACGGCATAAGACTTAGTGAAAGTGCTGGGTAATGAAGCTTAGAGTGACCTAGATTTCGACTGGGATGATGTTCCAGGTATGATTCGGAAGAACGTTCTGAAGAAGATTTCCCCCCCCCCCCCCCCCCGAGTAAATGGCTCATATGATATTCTTCAAACTTATGATATAGCAACATATATATTCGTAGGAATTTTTAAAATTATTCGTTTCCTCTCTTTTAAATTAATTTTTAAATTGGGTAACCATGTTCAAATTACGGAGTTACTTACCTTGCCGATGGGTTTTCGGCGTAACTAAGCTCAGATAAGGGCATACTAAAGACGGTTAATGAAAATGGGCATTGGATGACCTTCCATGAATTTTTAATTAAATATCAAGGTATAAGAACAAATTTTCTCTTGTATGAAGGCATAATAAATGCCATTCGCAACTATTGCCAAAACCTTAATATTATCATAACTAACCAATATAAACTCTTAGACCAAAAAGTCTGGTTTTGCATTAAAAGAGGCAACAAATATGTACAAAAAACTTTAAATGAAAATAATACCTCTCCCGCTGCTATTAATAAATGGAATAATCTTTTTGTAAATCTGAATTGGAAACAAATATTCCTTCATAGTTATAAAGTTTCTACTGACGTCCAGCTTAGATGGTTCCAATGTCGACTTCTACATAGATTGCTGCCAACCCAGAAATACCTGTTTCAGTGCAAAATTGTTGATTCACCATTATGTAACTTTTGTGATCAGGAACAACAGACGATTACAGACATGCTTTTCGACTGTAATATTGTGCAGCAGTTTTGGAGAAATCTTCAAAACCTGCTAATGGAGAAATGTCAGCACTGCGCTAATCTGTTTTTTGAGAAAGAGTTAGTTCTGTTTGGAGTGAAACAAAATGGGGAAACTGACAAAGTTCTTAACTTTATTCTGCTGTTTGCTAAGTTTTATGTTTACAAATGTAAACTACAAAATAACCACCCAGACCTTCATGTTTTCCTAACAATCTTAAGCTATAGATTTAAATTGGAAAAATACTTAGCCTTTCTAAACTATGATTCAGATCAATTTGACAAAACCTGGTTTCCCTATTCCTCTATCATTTCCTAGCATGATTGTGACTTTTTTTTTTTTTTTTTTGACAAATCTTATGTACACATGGTCCCAACTTGAGTATCCCAACCTAGATAATGCTACATAGTTGAGAATGGTAGATGCTAGTATCTTTTAACATAACTGGCCGTCCATTCTCTTGTAATTACAATTACCCATCTTAATTTTTTTTCCTTTTTTTTTCTCTCTTTCTTACCCATGCCACCCCTTGGTATTTTCCTTGTTTTTGAGGTTATTTGTATATGTGTGTGTGTGTGTGCAAGCTTATATATCCTGCTTACAATTTATGTATGTTTGTGTGTGCGTCTGCGCCTTTTTTTTGGGGGGGGGGGGGGATATGCGTGTTTGTTCTCTTATTGTGTCCGACTTCTTTTGTGTGTTTTTTGTACAACTTTTATGATACTTATGTCTTTTTGTGTGTGTGCATGTTTGTTTAAAAACAAAAAGGGACCCCCCCCCCCCCCCCCCCCCCCCCCCCCCCCGCAAAAAAACCCCTCTTTGCTAATACTTTAATAGCACAATTATACAATTCCAACATACATGGGGTCAGTTATTTCAACTCATTCTCCCATTCATTCCTTCAAATACAAAGAACACCATGACAAATGTCATACAATATTTTGATTTGAACTCTTTATTATAACTACCTTTATGTCTGTACATACATGAATTTGTAATTAATTTGTTTTAATTAAGTACTTTGCCAGATTTATGTTGAGGGATGAATGTGTGAGAAAATGAAGGAATTGTTGAGTGGAGGGATGAGAGGTGACATTAAAAATGTAAAGGGAAAAAAAAATCATAACTTAAAAGTATAAACCTTCCTCTTTATTTTGCATTAAGTTTTGTGTCTGTAGGTGCATGCTTTGTTGAATGAGACACTTAAGAACATGAGTAGAATTTGCACTTTCCACTGGGTGCGTGGTCAGATCGCTGACTGCTGCCGCTACCTACTACTAGTTCCTTTACATAGTTTCAGGCCTACAAGTTGGGACGCTAGACAATTCCATTGCACTAGCCATGGGAGAAATTCATGCAGATACAAAGGATATAGTCTGAATATTCAATTATACACAGAACTGTTGATGATGTGCTAAGCATAAAAACACAAATATAGATGCAGTGATGATTATTCTCTAAAATTTCAGGAGTCAAACTTAATGTAGCTGTATATATCCTTAGTTTATGGTCTCAGCTAATGTGTAGCAATAATGAATGATATCCAGCAACTGTTCAAATGCATCAATGAACAGCAAATGGCTACAGCAGCGACAATACATGTGATCACAAAGAAACAAGTTAACTGCGCACATACACAAACACAGTCAATGAGCACTTCAGCTGCAAGCGCTATCTGTTGTTTGTGTTAGGTCAGTTTTGTACGAAGAAACTTTCTTGCCATTACAGCTTAGTTGAATTTGGCTATGAACAAAACAAAAAAACAAAACACAAACAAACAAAGCCTGAACCCTCTTCAGTATGCACTTATCTGAGCTTAGTTACGCCGAAAACCTACGGTAAGATAAGTAACTCCATAATTTGAACATTGTTACCCCATTTAAAAATTAATTCAAAAGAGAGGAAAGGAAATAATGAAATGAAAATAATTTTTAAAATTCCTACGAATATATGTTGCTCTATCAGAAGTTTGACGAATGTCACATGAGCCATTTACTCGGGGAAAAAAAATCTTCTTCTTCAGAACTTTCTTCCGAATCGTTGTTTATCATATCTGGAACCTCATTCCAGTTGAAATCTAGGTCACCGTAAGCTTCATTACCCAGCACTTTTACTAAGTCTTGTGCCATAAATCCTACAAATCACAGTATCTTCATCACTAAATCTCATTATAGAACGGCAGAAATCAAGGTTAGCCATGGTGAAAAACAGCATTTCGACCACAAAACTTAAAAAAATTCATAACTCAAGAACTACGGCACGTATCGACTCGCGTTTTCTTTCAAACGGAAGTGAATGGCTACAGGAAGAAGGAAGTCACGTTCTCGCGAGACTTACTTTTCTACGAGAAACATGGCAGCACCCATTGTTGCCACGTGTTTTACCGGGTGCTGGCAGGCGCTCAGCCTTTTGGCTGTGTGATGTCCGGTTGGGCGCTAGCGGGCGCACGCTTATCAAGAGAGTTAAGTTTCCTGACCCTTTCAGATCGTTCGATGTTGAATTGGCTTGGCTGGAAATAATCTTTACTGATTCAACAGCATTGCAGCATCTGATTTGTACCACAGTGACCTTATTTTCACTGAGAAAGACTTTGTAACATAGGCCACAGGCCACTGAAAGGATCACCAGATCATCCCTTCCACTTTGCCCTGTCTGTGCTCTAGTCATGTTTTGAGGCGATGGTCAGCACACTTCCTAACGATGCATCGCTCAACAACTTGAGTGCTCATACGAGTGTGCCAGAGCATTGTGACGAAACAGCACAAAAGAGATGGACAAGTTTAAACCATATCACTGATGATGTATGGCTATTCCCTCCTAAAGTTTCATCATATCTGAGCCAAACCTTTCTAGGTCTTTTGTTAAGGACTACAATGCATGCAAATATATGTGTACACACAAACATTAAAGAGCAACTCCTTTACACATCAGTCCTGAAGTTGCAGCACTAGTCACATCAGACTCACCAACAACTCGACCTGCGGACTTTCCAGCCGCAAGATCTTGCACCAGCTTAGGATACATTGAGCTTCCCCTGTTGGCTTGGACTG